>JAJTUV010003788.1:0-40238 GCA_021653895.1 Mastomys natalensis | reverse complement strand
GAATCTTGTGTAATAACGTCATTGTCATTGTGCATAAGGAGGTATGAGAAGTGGAAGCTCATTTTTCTTTTTGTTTTTGTTTTCTCAGATGCTGCTTATTTTGGAATGTTTGTTTTCAAGACAATGATATTCCTGCAAGTCAGTATATTGGCATAGAAAAAGTAGATATTGATTGATTTTTAACAGTTATATAGTCCTTCCGGCCTGAGCCAATGCCCTGAGCAGACCTTGGGTGCTAGCTCTGCAACCCAATCCCACAATACCCAGAGGAAGCTGGATTCCTATGTGCTCTAACATGCCCAGGATAATAGGATCATAGGGTCACAGGATCTCAGGATCTCAGGAGCTTGGTCACACCAGAATTTCAGGATCCCAAAGGCAGCCCATTTCCCAGGAGCACTTACACCCAGAATCTCAGGATCACAGGATCAAAGAGACAGCTGGACTCTGAGGAGTTCTGACACAATCAAGATAACAGGAGGGACAGGCTTCAGTCAGACACTGAGCGCAGGTAGCACTAGAGATAACCAGATGGCAAGAGGCAAGTGCAAGAACATAAGCAACAGAAACCAAGGTTACTTGGCATCATTAGAACCCAGTTCTCCCACCATAGTAAGTCCTGGATACCCCATCACACAGTAAAAGCAAGATTCAGATTTAAAATTACTTATGATGATGATAGAGGACTTTAAGGAGGACATAAATAACTCCCTCAAAAAACATACAGGAGAACACAGGTAAACAGGTAGAAGCCCTTAAAGAAGAAACACAAAAATCTTTTAAAGAATTATAAGAAAACACAACCAAAAAGGTGAAGGAATTAAACAAAACCATCCAGAATCTAAAAATAGAAATAGAAACAATAAAGAAATGACAAAGAGAGACTACCCTGGAAATAGAAAACCTTGGAAAAAGATCAGGAGTCATAGATGCAAGCATCACCAACAGAATAAAAGAGACAGAAGAGAGAATCTGAGGTACAGAAGATACCACAGAAAACATTGACACAACTGTCAACGAAAATGCAAAATGCAAAAAGCTTCTAACACAAAACATCCAGGAAATCCAGGACACAAAAAGAAGACCAAACCTAAGGATAATAGGGATAGAAGAAATCTCAGATTCCCAACTTAAAGGGCCAGTAAATATCTTCAACAAAATTAGAGAAGAAAACTTTCCTAACCTAAAGAAAGAGATGCCCATGAACATACAAAAAGCCTACAGAACTCCAAATAGACTAGACCAGAAAAGAAATTCCTCCTGTCACATAATAATCAAAACATCAAATGTACAAAACAAAGAATGCTAAAAGCAATAAGGGATAAAGGTCAAATAATACATAAAGGCAGACCTATAAGACTTACACCAGACTTCTCACCAGAGACTATAAAAGCCTAGACAGATGTCATACAGACCATAAGAGAACACAAATGCCAGCCCAGGCTACTATACCCAGCAAAACTCTCAATTAACTAAGTGGAGAAACCAAGATATTCCATGACAAAATCAAACTTACACAATGTTGTGGCTGCTCTCAGTCTTAAGCAGGCCTGAAAGACCTTATTTGCCATAGGTCCTTAGTGATCCAGCTGGAGTCATCCACTCTGGCTGCACTTACAACTTCCTAGAGGAACTTAGAAGAATAGACTGCCTGCTGAGCTTACCTTGTGACATAATCCAGCTGAAACAAAGGATGGGTTCCCTGGGTTTTCCCTATATATACAAGAGCTGAATATTAAACTTTGAACCTTGATCAGAGAGCTTTATCTTGGCTTTATGCTTCTTTTGCAGCTCCATCTTTTTTCACTCCCAGCACTCCTTTCAGGTGAACCCAATTTGTCCATGACCACTACACAATATTTACCACAAATCTGGCTATTTGAATAATATTATTTGAATAATAGATGGAAAACTCCAACACAAGGAGAAAAACTACAACAATGAAAAAGCAAGAAAGTAATCTTCCAACAAACCCAAAAGAAGATAGCCACACAAACATAATTTCACCTCTAATAACAAAAATAACAGGAAGCAACTATCACGTTTCCTTAATCTCTCTTAGCATCAATGGACTCAGTTCACCAATAAAATAATACATAGAGTAATGCACTGGATACATAAACAGGACCCAGCATTTTGCTGGATACATAAACAGGATCCGGCATTTTGCTGCATACAGGAAACGCACCTCAGTGACAAAGACAGACACTACTTCAGAGCAAAAGGCTGGAAAACAATTTTCCAAGCAAATGGTCTCAAGAAACAACCTGGAGTAGCTAGAAGTTATCAATAAAGATAAGGAAGGACACTTGTTAGCATCAAGCCTGAACTCTGAGTGACATCATATTCAGGTGACGTGCGACCTCTACCTCGTTACCAAGACAACCGCCAAACTTTCCTATAATTCATCTGACTACCTCACCTGGTACCTCACATAGTACCTGCACGGAAGAATACATCACAGGCAATATAAATACTCAGGGCGAGCGACATCTCTCTCTCTCTTTCTCTCTCGCCATCTTTCTACCACTTCTTCCCCCACCCTCTATCTAAATAAATCCACGCTCCCCCGTAGAATCAGCCAGTCTGGTGTGGTCTGTTCTTAGCCATGAGCCACAGTAACCACCCCAGTACACATCAAGAGAAAAATCTACCAAGATGAACTCTCAATTCTGAACATCTGTACTCCAAAAGCAAGGGAAACCACATTCATAAAAGAAACTTTATTAAAGCTCAAAGCACACATTGCACCTTATACAATAATAGTGAGAGACTTCAACACCCCACTCTCATCAATGGAAACAGATCATGGAAACAGAAACTAAACAGAGACACAGTGAAACTAACAGAAGTTATGAAACAAATGGATTTAACAGATATCTATAAAACATTTCACCCCTAAACAAAAGAATATACCTTCTCAGCATCTCATGGGACCTTCTCCACAATAGACCATATAATTGATCACAAAACAGGCCTCAGCAGATATAAAAATATTGAAATAATCCCATGCATCCTATCAGATCACCATGGACTAAGGTTGGTCTTCAATAAAAACAAAAACAATGGAAAGCCCAAATACATGTGGAAACTGAACAATGCTCTACTCAATGATCACAACTTGGTCAAGGAAGAAATAAAGAAAGAAATTAAAGGCTTTTTAGAATTTAATGAAGATGAAGGCATATCATACCAAAACTTATGGGACACAAAGCAGTGCTAAGAGGAAAACTTATAGCTCTAACTGCCTACAAAAAGAAACTGCAGAGGGCATACACTAGCAGCTTGACAGCACACCTGAAAGCTCTAGAACAAAAAGAAGCAAATACACCCAAGAGGAGTAGATTGCAAGAAACAATCAAACTCTGGGCTGAAATCAACCAAGTAGAAACAAAAAGAACTATACAGAGAATCAACAAAACTGGTTCTTTGAGAAAATCAACAAGATCGATAAACTCTTAGCCAGACTAATTAGAGAGCAGAGAGACAGTATCCAAATTAATAAAATCAGACTTGAAAAGGGAGACATAACAACCTATATTCAAAAAAACTAGAAAATCTGGATGAAATGGACAGTTTTCTAGACAGATACTAGGTACCAAAGTTAACTCAGGATCAGATAAATCATCTAAACAGTTCCATAACCCCTAAAGAAATCATTAAAGCAGTCATTAAAAGTCTCCCCACAAAAAAAAAAAAATGCCCAGGACTAGATGGTTTTAGAGTAGAATTCTATCAGACATTCAAAGAAGACCTAATACCAATTCTTTTCAAACTATTCCACGAAATAGAAACAGAAGAAACACTACCCAATTCATTCTATGAATCCATAATTATGCTTATACCTAAACCACACAAAGACCCAACAAAGAAACAGAACTTCAGACCAATTTCCCTTATGAATATCAATGCAAAAATACTCAACAAAATTCTTGTAAACTGAATACAAGAACACATCAAAACAATCATCCATCATGATCAAGTAGGCTTTATACCAGGAATGCAGGGGTGGTTTAATATACAGAAATCCAACAATGTAATTTCCTATAAAAACAAACTCAAAGAAAAAAATTACATGATCTCAATGCAATTCCCATCCAATTCCCAACACAATTCTTCACAGAGTCAGAAAGAGCAATTCTCAAATTCATTTGGAATAACAAAAACCCAAGATAGTGAAAACTATTCTCAACAATAAAAGATCTTCTGGGGGAATCACATCCCTGAACTCAGCTGTACTACAGAGCAGTAGTGATAAAAACTGCATGGTATTGGTACAGAGATAAGCAAGAAGATCAGTGGAATAGAATTGAAGACCCAGAAATGAACCCACACAACTATGGTCACTTGATCAAAGGAGCTAAAACCCTCCAGTGGGAAAAAGACAGCATTTTCAACAAATGGTGCTGGTTCAACTGGAGGTCAACATGTAGAAGAATGGAAATTGATTCATTCTTATCTTCTTATACAAAGCTCAAGTCCAAGTGGATCAAGGACCTCCACATAAAACCAGCTACACTGAAACTAATAGAAGAGAAAGTAGGGAAGAGCCTGGAAAACATGGGCACGTGGGAAAGTTCCTGAACAGAAAACCAATGGCTCATGCGCTAAGATCAAGAATTGACAAATTGGGACCTCATAAAATTGCAAAGATTCTGTAAGGCAAAAGACACTATCAATAGGACAAAATAGCAGCCAACAGATTGGGAAAAGATCTTTACCAATCCCATATCTGATAGAGGACTCATATACAATATATACAAAGAACTCAAGAAATTAGGCTCTAGACAATCAAATAACCCTATTAAAAAAATGAGGTATAGAACTCAACAAAGAATTCTCAACTGAGGAAACTCAAATGGTCAAAAGCACCTAAAGAAATGTTCAGCATCCTTAGTCATCTGAGAAATGCAAATCAAAACAACTCTGAGATCCCACCTCACACCAGTCAGAATGGCTAAGAGCAAAAACTCAGGTGATAGTAGATGCTGGCAAGGATGTGGAGAAAGAGGAACACTCCTCCATTGTTGCTTGGATTGTATGCTGGTACCTTTACTCTGGAAATCTGTCTGGTGGTTCCTCAGAATAATTGAACATAGTATTACCTGAGGACCCAGCTATACCACTCCTGGGCATATACCCCAAAGATGTTCCAACATATAACAAGGACACATGCTCTACTATGTTCATAGCAGCCTTATTTATAATAGCCAGAAGCTAGAAAGAACCCAGATACCCTTCAACAGAGAAATAGATTCAGAAAATGTGGTACATTTACACAATGGAATACTACTCAGTTATTAAAAACAATGACTTCATCAAATTCTTAGGCAAATGGATAGAACTAGAAAATAACATCCTGAGTGACGTAACCCAGTCACAACAGAACACACATGTTGTGCATTCACTGATAAGTGGATATTAGCTCAAAAGCTCCAAATGCTCAAGATACAATTCACATACCACATGAAGCTCAAGAAGGAAGACTAAAGTGTGAGTGCTTCAGTCCTTCTTAGAAGGGGAAACAAAATACTCACAGGAGCAAATATGGAGACAAAGTGTGGAGCAGAGGCTGGAGAGAAGGCCGTCCAATGTCTGTTCCATATCAGAATCCATCCCATATACAGACACCGAATGCAGACACTATTGTGGATGCCAAGTGCATGCTAACAGAAGCCTGATATAACTGTCTCCTGAGAGGCTCTGCCAGAGCCTCTGTAGGCAGATGCTCACAGCCAACCATTGAACTGATTATGGAGTCCCCAATGGAAGAGTTAGAGAGAAAGGACTGAAGGAGCTGAAGGGGTTTGCAACCCCATAGGAAGAACAACAATATGAACCAACCAGAGCTTCTAGGGTCTAGAACACAAACTAAGGAGCACACAGGGAAGAACCCATGGCTCCAGCCATATATGTAGCAAAGGATAGCCTTGTCGGGGATCAATGGGAAAAGAGGCCCTTGGTCCTGGGAAGGCTCATTGCCCCAGTGTAGGGAAATGAAAGGGTGAGGAGGTGAGAGTAGGTAGGTGGGGGGGGCACACCCTCATAGAAGTAGGAAGAGGGGGGATTGGATAGGGAGTTTCTAGGGGGGAAATTGAGAAAGGGGATAACATTTGAAATGCAAATAAAGAAAATAACCAATAAAACAAGGAGAAAGATCCCAAAGATTTGAAGAGATAGGCATATTAATCTGACTTAAATGTTATATAATGCATACATGTATTAAAACACTATATGGTACATATTGATTATGAGCTTTCTGTATTTTATGTAAATTTAAATTATTTTTTAAAAGTAAACATTTTTAAAAATCTAAAAAAAAAAAACCAAAACCAGTTATGTATCACTGCATATGCTTAGCTACTCTGAAAACTCAGAAGTCATAGTGAGAAACAGCAATTTCCTCATTCCAGAATAGAAGACAACCATGAACTAACCAACATTAATTGGTCAGATTGTTTGGGTTAAACTGACTTTTTTATTTTTATGTGGTGTATCTTCAATATTATTAGGAAAAAGAGAATTTTTTTCTGGTACCAGGTAAAGCTTAAATAGCCCTATATGAAGCATGGAATTTATTAATCATAAGTTTTTGCACCGAAAGAAAATTTAGTTTTCTAAGACAAACATCATTTTCTATTTTAAACCATTGTTTGTATGGTAACTTACCCTGATCATCATTTTTCTTACTGCTAAAAAGCTTCTTAGTTAAATTCCCAGTTCACCCTTGGAGAATTTGGTGCATCTCCTTAGTTGACAAGAACAGGAAGGGCACCCAGATCTGTGCCATTATCATGATCAGTGGTATCACCTCTGCCACAAACAGGAGCAGGCCTGGTGTTGGTGTTTATGCTTTGGCTGGAATGATCAGTTGAATATGCCGCATGCACATCTAGATCACCATCATTACCAGGGGCCACAAAGAGGAGCAGATTCCAGATCAGTACTGAGCCTGTCACCCTTGCCTTGAGCAAGAAGACAAGAGTCAAGAGCAAAGTCAGCATTGTGATCAGAGTCAATGGTCTCATCAGAGCAGTGCTCAGGTGCAGACTCAGGGTTAATGTGTTGTTGGCCTCTTGGGCGTTTGAAGAGCCAGTTTCAGCCCTTTGAGCTTTTTCCATGGCACCCATGTCACCTGTACCACCAGTGCAGGCAGCAGGAGCTGGCTCAATGTGTGCAGTAGCCATCAAGGCAGCAATTCTATGCTCAAAAGAGCTAAAATGGGGTACATACAAATACCCTGTCTTCTTTTCTTCAACCTTTAAAGAAATATTGAGATGTTATTTTTCACTAAAAATTTTATGGTTTTCATTCATCTTATTATTTTTCTGTAAATATCACAGTCTTGATTTTATTCCACAGTTGTTCAGTCTAAATTTATCATTACAGTTGTCAATATCCTGTAACCTCTGCTTCCTTTCTGCTCTAGCAAAAGTTCCAGAATTTTCAGAAACATCAAAATTGGATCTGCTCAACTTTATGCTTTACTTTCCTCTCCTCTTTGCTACCTAACATTATCATGCTCTATATAGTGGGAAGATATAAAAAGAAAGGACAAAATGTTTCCTTGCCAGACTTCATGACTTGGATTTTATATTCCAGCCAGATTAATATCATGTGGCAATGAGGAGCTTCAGAATGAAAGGAAACTCTCTCTTCTGCATTACATTAGTTCTTGCCCCCTTGGCCTTTCACAATTGCCCATTGAGATCCTTGGAGAGTAAAACAGTAAAGGTGATCTCTGAAATGCATGAACAAAGTATGCCAGTACTCACAGTAGAGAAGAGCTGGGGAGCTGCAGGTATGGGTCATGGAGATGCCTTCTAACCTCTTACTTCTTAATCATGATTGTTACGTGCGTGAGCACATAATGGCCTGTTCCAGTACCACTGTGGCTACTTGAATAAGAATAACCCCCGTTCCCCCATGGGTAGAACTATTATGGAAAAGATTAGGACATGTGACATTATTGGTGAAGATGTGTCACTGAGGGTGAGCTTTGAGGTTTCAAAAGACGAGTGTCATCTCCAGTGATCTCTCTGCATTCTGTTTGTGAATGAGGATGTGAGCCCTCAGCTGCTACAGCAGCACTATGCCTGTCTGCCTAAAGTCATGATACTGATGGGACTGTATGTATCTTTTTAAAACCATAAACCCTGCCCCAAACAAACCCTCCATCCCATAAGCTGCCTGGGTCATAGTGTCTTATCAGAGCAATAGAAAGTTACTAATACAACCATTGATTACTTTCAGTAGAAGTGTCATGACAAAAGCCTGAAAAATTCATTCAAAACTCTTAAGGGGTGTTATTCAGTGTCACAAACAGATGAGACAATTTCATAGTGCTAGCTCAGGTAGGATACTCAGAATACCCACTAAATTAATCATATAAACTTATCAAGAGAAAGTTTTGAAAACAATTTGATGCTGTTTGGTGGGTGGAACGTCTCCTCTACATTTATTTGCTAACAAATGTCTACAGGCCTTTGTCATTCTTTACAACTAAATCAAATTTGAAACTTAGCAGTTTTCTTTTTCCTTCAATGCCAAAATCACTAATGGTATTTGTTCTTAAATGAAAAATTCACACATTCTAAAACTTACCAATCATCAACAAATAATGTAAGTACAGAAATTATTGAATAAAATAGCTTAAGGAGCATTGTTGGTAAAAGAAAAAAATGAGGAAGTATACATACTACATGTGTATGAAAACTCTTTAAAGCGTTCCTGTGAGAATCTTAAGTTTACTTATTACATTGAGAAAGTTGAACTTAGACACATCAAACACAATGAGATGATGAGTTTGCATGTGGTATTTGTCAGACTTAGACATGTTTTCATAAGCTACATATTTCCTGATGCTTACTCCTCATTAGTAAAGTACTCTTAAACCATTTTTAAAAGGAATGCCAGGTTTCTATTCCAGGACACAGGACACATGGAAGAGAAACACTGAAGATGACTGAGAAAACCCTGAGTATATTTAGTTGAACCATTATTTACATACAGGAGTGTTAATGAACACCTAGAAGACATCACTTATTTATTAGAATAGACAATTTTATAAGAACTAGTCTAAAATATATTTATTATTGGAGTGTGCATATATGTGTGTGTGCATTTATGTTCTTGTGTGTGCTAGGCTGCTGTGTGTGTGAAGGCCAGAGGATGACTTTCAGGAGTTGGATCCCTCTTTCCTGGCTGAAGCAGACTCTCTCACTGTTTCTGTTGTTCTGTGTGTTTTCTAAGGCTGTTTGACTCTCTCAGCCTCCTATATGGATTTAAAGGTACTGGGATTACATATGTGAGACATTTGCTGCTTGTTATGCTTTCCAGGATGGAACTCAGATCATTAGGCTTGCAAGGCAACTGCTCTGACACACTGAGCCATCCTCATGGCTCATATATGAATAAGAGTTTGTTTGTTAGCAGTTCAGAATGAAAATGATAAAGAAAAAACCCTGAAAAGCAACAATTTTTTGGGATGTGAACTTTCTCTTTTTCTAAAGCCAGGAATCATCCTTGTAATCTGCCTGCGCCATTTAAAGCTTGTGTTACTTTACCTCTTTACAAAGATTTCTGTTTGGTAATCTGTTAGCTTGTGGTAGAGAACTGACATTATCTTGCTCAGGTCTGTGATGTTATACTTTTTATACCGCAATTAGGGGTAATAGCTTCTGGAAAAGTCTCAAGCTAGCTCAGTTTTAATTGTGTTTAGCAGCAGAAAAGTGATGTCTTTTTTTGTTTTAAGACACATTGTTTATTTGTTTGAAGAATGAAATCCCTTTTGGATTAGTAGATTCAGGCATGTCTAATATCTATCTGTAATTAGTGATAATGAAGTTTATAGCCTAATCATTTGAATATCAAAGATGTTGGTTCCTCTCATGACTACTCTAATTACTCCATGTCTTTATATTCAACCCCATTATCATTTACTTTCTGTATCATCATAAAAATTCTATATTTGTATAAACATCTTCTATGTGTATTAAGCATGTTAACTACTTAAGTTGTTATTCTTACTTTCTAATGAATTTTCACTTAAATATTACAACATGGCTGGCAAATGAGTTTCTGTGATAAAGAACATAAGAAAGATGCAAAAATATTTTCAGGGCTGAGTTTTAGGCTTGGAAGGTCTGTAACACTCACAGTATTGTAGAGAAGTATCTTGTATCTTACAGTAAAACTTTTCAATGTGGTGGTAATTACCTTTATGTGCATTACTCTTCTAGAGTCATCAGGTGGCAGCTCTTCCTTAGGATAAAGAGTAACTTCAGAATCTTCAAATTGTTCATTAACCATCTCCTTTAAATCTTTTCTGAAGTGTTCTTTCAAATGTTTGTACTGCTGTGCATTCTGCTCGCCTACTGTTGCCTCGTCTATTCTCATAGAAGGCTGTGAATGGAAAGATGCATATTCAACATTGTATTCCTTCTCCACTTCTTGTTCTTGAGATACTTTCTGCAGATAAAAAAAAGTGGAGTGTTATTCTGATTGATTCAACCTCATGAGTTTTGTGTTTTGGGGTACTTGTTTTCAAAATGGATTTTCTTTTAATCATTTCATTACAGGATACAGGCCCAGAAATAAGGAATGTAGAGTGCAGTTCTTACATGGTCTAGTTCCACTGAACACATTGCATATAACTTTCATAATAATATTGACTTGCTATATGGAAATGAACAACAGTGGTGCAAATGAGATTGAGACCTATTGGATCATATTTTTAAATGCCTGGTATGTTTGGTGGGGTTGCTTTGCTAAGGATTCAGAGGCATGTCTTTGTTGGAGAAGGTGTGTCACTGAAGGTCTTCCCCACTCCACCTCTACCTCATACTTCTGGATCAGATATAAGCTCTCAGCTGCTGCTTCAGTGCCATGCCTGCATGCCTGCTGCCAAGATAGCAAGTATGATGGCCATACAACTTTGAAACTGTAGGCAAACCCCCAATCTAATACTTTCTGTGGTAAGTTGCCTCAGTCATGGTGTCTTCTCACACCAGTAGAAAATACTAAGACTATAACCTATATTAAGAACCACTGTGCTGGTTTTATGCCCTCCTCCTCCTCCTCCTCCTCCTCCTCCCTCCTTCTTCTTCCTCTCTCTCTCTCTCTCCTCTCTCTCTCTCTCTCTCTTCAATGTAGACACCGAAAACTTCTAGGGACCACTAAGCAAAGATAATTCCCTGATAATTGGCTTGAGTGACTGGTAATAGGAAACTACAAATTTAACCCCTGGAAATGCTCTTTTCAGTTCAACCTAACTTAATGACTATTGCTGTTGAGCTGTGGCACACATGGGTGTGGGTCTGGTGAGCAGAGTTGTGAATCCTGTGTCTGCCTCCCCAGGGCCTGAGGCCGAGGCTTAGGGGGGCAGAAGTGCAGAAGAGGTAGTCCATGGTTTTAAAATGTTTATTGTCATGGCAGAAAATGGATGAAGCCCCCATATACCCCAGATTCTCAAGGCAGGCCTGAGGTTAAATACCTTTTGGGAGGAAGAGGAGAAGGAGGAGGAGGAGGGAGGAGGAGGAGGAGGAGGAGGAGGAGGAGGAAGATCTGGGAAGGAATGTTTAATTGGCTATACCCTCTGGCCATTAGGTATCTCATGAATATAGAGATGTCTTGAGGCTTTGCAGCCTGTGTCACACCCTCTACCTGTGCTATGTGATCGATGGCCACAAACCTCTCTGTGGAAAGGGCTGTAGAGGGCTGTGGCTATGTGAAAGGAACCAGGGGGCCCAGGAGCAAGGCCAAACTCCTACCATCCCTAAGAGTCTCCAGGGTTCAATGCATACTCAACCAGGACCCAGCTGCCTCTCACAACCCACCACTCGACATATTACTGACATATTGTTCATAATGCCAATCTTTATTCAAGTGTCTTAAATTTGAAGATACACATATCATTTGAGAACATTATACAAATGGGTAAAAAAAAATATTCAGAATAAGACTAATGTGGCCAACCAACATTCCAGTATTACTGAAGGAGAGGCTCATTAAGTCCCACTCCTAAGTGAGTAGCTATAGACAACTGATAGCTGCTGAGGGAAGAAGACAGTTTTCTTCTGAGATGCAACCCTGTGAGGCTATCCATGAACCAGTAATTTTCCTACATCTACATTCCTAAGTGAACTCTATTTTTTTTTTTTAAGAAAACATAAATTTGGAAAGGAATAGTGTTGGTGACAGATAGGGAAGATTTGGAGGGGAGTAAGGTATGAGTGGATCTGATCAAAATTTGTTGTATGCATTTAAAACATTTTCAGACATTAAGATAAATTAATTTTAAAATGTTCTCTTTATCAATAGAGACAGGGTACAAACAAAGAACTTAATGACTGGGTTAAGAAGACTAGCTAGAACTCAAAACTGCCTCAGCATCAGTATTTCAAAACAAGTTATATGTCATTATTTGATTATATATAATGTTATTAAATAAGATGGAGACAACAGCTAACAGAATAGAATAACAGACAGACACATGTCAGTACATTGTCTTCAGTTTATCATATGATATTTGAGGCACAGGACTTGGAATAAAGAACCAAATCACTAGAGTAGAAGAAGATGTCCTTACATGGAAAAAGTACATGTATTTAAGTACATAAATATTTGCAAAAAATATTTAAAATACAAACTTACACAAAATTCTGAAATATTGCATATGAAATTCCAGAGGCAGGAGAGCCACGAATCAAGTTATCCGGTGACGTAGGGCTTTCCAGTAGATTCACATGCTGTTTTATAATCTTTGAATTACAGGAACTCTTAAACTCTTATGGCTTACTACAACTTGGCACATATCTAATATCAAAATTATAGTTAATTATGTTTTGATTTATGCTATATTCATTTGCATGTCAAACATGTTAGTTCCTTTCAACTGTAACTATTCTAGAAGTCTTTTATCATCATCACCATTATTGTTATTATTGTTGTTTATTTTATAAGAACTATCTTTATTTGTGTAAAGAGTTTGTTACATTCATAGTTTAATTTGTGTTCACATAGAACTTTAAGAACCAGTGAGAAGGGTGCAGCTAAGACTATGGGTACAGGACATGGACAAAGCTAGGATCCTATTGTCTGAAAACTCTGCAAAACTGCAGACATGGGCTTACAGATTTATCTTTGCCCTCAAAATATATAGTTTTGTAAATTAAATTACCGTTACTCTTGTTTTTCCTTTAAAAATATGATGTAGTCCTTCTTCCTTAGGACAAACACTATTTTCCTGTTGTTCAAGCACTTCACAAATTTTCACTTTGAAATCTTTTTTAATGACTTCTTTAAGATGTACATACTGTGATTCACTGTGCACATGCTCTACTTCCTTTTCTGTCTTGGCAGAAGCCTGTGCCTCATGCTGTAGGGATTTGCTGTCGTATGTATTCTTTAGGTTTTGTTCCTTAGGTATTTTTTGAAGATGAGAAAGTGGAATGTTTCATGTTGCGGGGGCTTGTTTTCAAAATGACTCTGTCCTTACATATTACAGTATATATATAAAGAAAAAGGAGCAGCTACTTAATATTTATCAATTAATTTTCTTCATAAGTACTCTGCTTATTACACATCTCTAGCTATTGATAAGAAATGAAAACAATTTCCTTTCATATAGAGTAGGAGAAAAACTTGAACCAACATAATTAACTTCATAGTGATTACAATATTGGTTACAGTAAACATACTTTACTGATAAATCTTCTAAAAACTAAATTCGATGATTTTTAATAATACAAAGAATGCTTCATGTAAAAGGTATTACCTTACCCAATCTACAAATGTGGAGTCATAAGAATGCATTTAAACCCTTTTTCTGTTTGTCAGTAAATAACTAATAGGCACAAGCCTAAGTTATTGAGAACCTAAATTACTAAACATCATCAAAAAGCAAAACAAATTACGAAATTTTACTTTACATTGTATACTGTGTAGTTTATAGTTACAGGGAATAGTGTGTAATATACATTAACAAATCATAAATTAGAAAATGAATCTACTTCTTCTAACAGGCAACAGTAAATGGGGAAATTATTGAGGTAAAAGGCCACAGAAAACTACTATATAGAAAGGTATAAGTAAATTAGATGACTATGACAGACCAAGGGACATAAACTGGCAGGTACAACAAGATCTAAATTGTACTTCAGATTATATATCATTACGGTGTCCTGCATACATGTAGACTATCTGCACTGAGTCATATGCTAACATGGTCTAACATCCACATGAGATAATGAACAATATACCTGATGATCTTCACCTGTTTTCTTAAGCATAATAAGTAAAATGCTATTGTGTGAATTTTAATGTCACTAAAAGAATCTGTTTTCTCCAGATAGAACATGTTAAAAATAGAACTGGCTAACTGGTTGGTGCTTTGAAGTAGAGCTAGATTTACGGGCTTCTTTTTACTAGAATGGAGATAAGAACTGACAAAGCAATGGTCAGCCAAGATTTAGGAAATGGTCAAGGATATATTTAGTTTGTAGTATGAAATTTAGACATCCATAGGCCTCAGAACATACAACTGCATGGATAGGAGGATGTGGCCTGTAAAGAAGATAAACATTGGTACATAGTGAGTTGGTCTTATGCCCCTTGTATTGTAATGCAAAATGCTGGTTCCTCAAAATGTGACACCCCATCCCACCCACACACACAACACACACACACACACACAATGAGGAGCTCCTCAGGTACTCAAGAGATGCCATGTGAATCTCCTCCCTAATTTAACTGGTCAATAAAATGCTATAGCCTGTGATTGGGCAAGTGGAAAGAGAAAAGTTGGACTGGAGGTTGATGAGAGGGAGTTGCAAGTAGAGAGAAGGAGAGAAGAGGAAGGAGGAGGAGGAGGCAGATGCCATGGACCAGAACTACAGGGCCAGAAGAAATGGCAAGTAACAAGGGGATTTAAAGCTGAATGAGTTAATATATCCCTAGATTTACTCAATCTAGTCATATGGTTTGTAAATAAAATACCTGGATTGGGTGTCTTATATACATACATTATTAGGATTACAACTTTATACTATATTTGTAAATGTAATTTATATTAAAAACTGTTAGCTTACACAGAATTAAACACTTTCTAAAATATAATGAAAATGAAGGCACAACATACCCATATTTATGGGTCACAATGAAAGAGATACTAAGAGGAAAGTTCAAAGCACTGAGTTAAAATTAGAAGAAATAAAGAATAAAATAAAGATATTAGAAAGTTTTCATATGAGCAATTTAAAAGTACACCTGAAAGCTCTAGGGGAAAAAAAGGAGAAGAAGATAAGAAGAAGAAGAAGAAGAAGAAGAAGAAGAAGAAGAAGAAGAAGAAGAAGAAGAGGAGAGAGGAGGAGGAGGAGAGGAGGAGGAGGAGGAGGAGGAGGAGGGAGGAGAGGGAGGAGGAGGAGGAGGAGGAGGAGGAAGAAGCAAGTACACCAAAGAGGAGTAGAAGGCAGGAAATAACCAAAATCAGGGCAAAAATCAATCAGAAACAAAGAAAACAATATAAAGAGTCAACAAAACCAGAACAGGTACTTTGAGAAAATCAACAAAATAGACAAAACCTTTGCCAAATTAACGAAGAGATAGTATTGAAATAAACAAAATCAGTAATGAAAGAGGAGACAACAATTGAGCAGTGAGGAAGTTCAAAGAATCATAAGGTCTTACATCAAAAACCTGTCCTCCACAAAATTGGAAATGCTTAACAAAGTGAATAATTTTCTAGACAGATACCACTTACCAATGTTAAATCAAGATTGGATAAACTATTTAAATAGCCCCACAACCACTAAGGAAATAGAAGTAGTCATTAAAAGTTTCCAAACCAGAAAAAACCCAGGTCCAGATGGTTTTGGTTCAGAATCCTGCTAGATTTCCAAGAAGTACCCATTCTCAATACCCCTCAAAATATTCCACAAAATAGAAATAGAAGGAATACTGCCAAATTCATCCTATAATGCCACAGTCACCCTGATACATAAACCACACAAAGATACAACAAAGAAAGAACTTCAGACCAATCTCCCTTATGAATATCGATGGAAAAATAATAAAATTCTACCAAATTGAATCCAAGAACACATGAAAACAATCATCCATCATGATCAACTAGGCTTTATCCCAGTAATGCAGGGATGGTTCCATATACAGAAATCCATCAATGTAATCCACTATATAAACAAACTCAAAGAAAAAAAACCACATGATCATCTCACTAGATACTGAGAAAGCACTTGACAAAATTCAACATCCCTTCATGGTAAAAGCCTTGGAAAGAGCAGGAATTCAAGGCCCATGCCTAAACATAGTAAAAGCAATATACTGCAAAACAGTAGCCAATATCAAACTAAATGGAGAGAAACTTGAAGTAATCCCACTAAGATCAGGGACTAGACAAGGTTTCCCACTCTCTCTCTACCTATTCAATATAGTACTGGAAGTACTAGCCAGAGCAATTAGACAACAAAAAGAAGTCAAAGGAATACAAATAGGAAAGGAAGAAGTCAAAATATCACTATTTGCAGATGATATGATAGTATACTTAAGTGACCCCAGAACTTCCACCAGAGAACTCCTAAACCTGATAAATAACTTCAGCAAAGTGGCTGGATATAAAATCAACTCAAACAAATCAGTAGCCTTCCTCTACATGAAAGATAAACAGGCTGAAAAAGAAATTAGGGAAATGACATCCTTCACAATAGTCACAGATAATATAAAATACCTCGGTGTGAATCTAACCAAGCAAGTGAAAGATCTGTATGAAAAGGACTTCAAGTCTCTGAAGAAAGAAATTGAAGAAGATCTCAGGAAATGGAAAGATCTCCATGCTCATGGATCAGCAAGATTAATATAGTAAAAATGGCCATCTTGCCAAAAGCAATCTACAGATTCAATGCAATCCCCATTAAAATTCCAACTCAATTCTTCATAGAGTTAGAAAGAGAAATTCTCAAATTTATTTTGAATAACAAAAAACCCAGGATAGAGAAAACTATTCTTAACAATAAAAGAACTTCTGGAGGAATCATCATCCCTGACCTCAAGCTGTACTACAGAGCAATAGTGATAAAAAAAAAAAAAAAAAAAAAAACAAACACTGCATGGTGTTGTTACAGAGACAGGCAGAAAGATCAGTGGAATAGAATTGAAGACCCAAAATGAACCCACACAACTAAGGTCATTTGATCTTTGACAAAGAAGCTAAAACCATCCAGTGGAACAAGGACAGCATTTTAAACAAATGGTGCTGGTTCAACTTGAGGACAACATGTAGAAGAATACAAATCGATCCATTCTTATCTCCTTGTACAAAGCTCAAGTCCAAGTGGATAAAGGACCTTCACATAAAACCAGACACACTGAAACTAATAGAAGAGAAGGTGGGGAAGACCCTTGAATACATAGGAACAGGGGAAAAGTTCCTGAACAGAACACCAATGGCTTATGCGCTAAGATCAAGAATTGGCAAATGGGACTACATAAAATTGCAAAGTTTCTGTAAGGCAAAGGACACTTTAAATAGGACAAAATGGCAACAAACAGATTGGGAAAAGATCTTTACCATTCCCACATCTGATAGAGGACTAATATCCAATATATACAAAGAACTCAAGAAATTAGACTCTAGACAACCAAAAAACCCTATTAAAAATGGGGTATCGAGCTAAACAAAGAATACTCAACTGAGGAAATTCGAATGGCTGAGAAGCACCTAAAGAAATGTTCAGCATCCTTGGTCATCAGGGAAATGCAAATCAAAACAACCCTGAGATTCCACCTCACACCAGTCAGAATGACTAAGATAAAAAACTCAGGTGATAGTAGATGCTGTTGAGGATGTGGAGAAAGAGAAACACTCCTCCATTGTTGGTGGCATTGTAAGATGGTGCAACCACTATGGAAAACAGTCTGGCGGTTCCTCAGAAAATTGGACATATCACTACCTGAGGACCCAGCTATACCACTCCTGGGCATATACCCAGAAGATGCTCTAACATATAACAAGGACACATGCTCCACTATGTTCATAGCAGTCTTATTTACAATAGCTAGAAGCTAGAAAGAACCCAGATGTCCTTCAACAGAGGAATGGATACAGAAAATGTGATACATTTACAAAATGGAGTACTACTCAGCTATTAAAAACAGTGAATTCATAAAATTTTTAGCCAAATGGATGGAACTAGAAAATATTATCCTGAGTGAGGTAACCCAGACACAAAAGAATACATTTGGTGTGTAATCACTGATAAATGGATATTAGCCCAAAAGCTTGGAATACTCAAGATACAATTCACAGACCACATAAAGCTCATAAAGAATGAAGACCAAGTAGGAGGGCGTCGGTCCTTCTTAGAAGGAGTAACAAAACACTCAAGGGAGCAAATATGGATACAAAGTGCAGGCCAGAAACTGAAGGAGTGGCCGTCTGCAGACCATTCCACCTGAGTATCCATTCCATGTGCAGTCACCAAAGGTAGATGCTGATGTGGATGTCAGGAAGTACATACTGACAGGAGCTTGACATAGCTGTCTCCTTAGAGGTCTGCAAGAGTCTGACATATTCAGAGGCAGATGCTCACAGCTAACCATTAAAATGATCAAGGGTTTCCAATGGAGGATTTAGAGTAAAGACTGAAGGAATTGAAAGGGTTTTTGACCCATGAAGAAAGCAACAATACCAACCAGCCAGAGCCCCAGAGTCTAAACAACCAGCCTGGGAGCACTTAGGGAGGGACCCATGGCTCCAGCTATATATGCAAGGGAAGTATAGGTGGGAGAGGAGATCCTTGGTCCCATGAAGGCTGGATGCCCTGTGGGGGGGAATTCGAGGGTAGGGAGGAGAGGTGTGGGGGAGATAGTTGGGGCACACCCTCATAGAAGCAGGATTAGGGGGGATAGGACAGGAGGTTCCTGGGGGTAATGGGATAAGTGGATAACATCTGAAATGTAATAAAATATCCAATACAAAAAAGAAAAACAGAAAGAAAAAAAAAACTTCAGACCGCTTTCTCTTATGAACATTGATGCAAAATACTCAATAAAATACTCACAAATCAAATCCAGAAACACAACAAATACATCATCCATCAATATCAAGTAGGCTTTATCCCAGGGATGCAAGGATGGTTCAATATATAAAAATCCATCAGCATAATCCACCATATAAACAAAGTAAAGCAGAATCACATGATTATCTCATTAGATGCTGAAAAGTCTGAAGCCCACTTCCTTGTTCTAGCCTAAAATTTAGATTCCTGTTTGAAATTACTTCTTTGTTCTAGCCTAATATTTAGATTCCTGCCTGAGATTACTTCTTTGTTCTAGCCTATGATTTAGATTCCTACCTGAAATTACCTCTTTGTTCTAGTCTAATGTCAGATTCCTGCTTGAAGCCTACTTCCTTGTCCTCGGCCAATGTCATATTCCTGCCAAGCAGTCTATTTCCTTGTCCTTGGCCCATGTCAGCTTCTTGCCAAGCAGCCCCAAAGGCTCTCCACCTCTCCCCCTTTTTTATTTTGTTAACAAGACTGAGTCTGTCTTAGGTCTTTCTGACAAGAATGCCTTCCTTACCCATCATGGAATATGCACTATCAAAAGCAATGCACTCCTGTCTTAGGTTGGTAAGACTGTGCAGAATCTTACCTGTTCTTGGCTTGCCAGACTGTTAATTTAATAACTCTGTCTGGGGGTCTATTTTCAGGTTCAAGTCATGTACTTTGGCTGCCAACATGTTGATGTTGTTAAAGATAAGCTTTATCACAATGGGCAGGAATAAAAGTACTTCCAGGACAAGAAGGGCTAGCCTGATCAAGCTATATATGCCATTCCTGAGGTTTGACCAAAATGGAAATACTGAGCTCAGGCCATGGATAATTTTATCGGCATTATCTGCAGCATCAAAGGTCAACAGAGCAGCATTCTTTAAATTCATAATCTCACTATGCAAAGTTGACACACCCAGAGAGGTGTTAGGATTATGCCAAATATCCTACAAGTGTCTTTAAACATTTTTCTAATTATAATGACAATCATTGTGAATTTTAAAAGTAACACTACTCCAATGATATTTGTCATGACACTTGGGATGGCTCCTAATTCTTGAACCCTGAACCTCCTTCAGATAATTTGAATGGGTTATAGAGCATCATTTGTTGTTCCAGATACCTATATAAATCCTTTTGTATACTCAATACATTAGTAACATTTTTTTTTTTGCTAGATGGTTACCAAAATAGTTGTCTTAACTCCTGTGTGCTATGTGGTGCTAGCAATTATTGGAATTAAAGCTGTTATACCAGCAATAATCAAACCTGCTACCCTCTTGCTTCTGCTTAAAGCCTAACTCACTTCTTCCACCACTTTCAAGCTTTTTTCAGAGAATCAAGGTTTTCTAAAACTCAGGGCAGTGAGAGGAAAGCTAGTTGATAGACCCCTGTAACAGACATGCCAGGTTTTAACACACTAACATAATTGGAAATTATACAGTCAATGCAACTTACAATAAGTACTGCAGAAGAGATAAAACAAATTTTAGCTTGATAATTAAAAGAGCCTTAAAACATGCACTAACCCTTGTTTGAAATCCAGATCCTGTCCCAACATTATCACTTGCTATCCTAACATCATAGCGAGCTACACCTAGCTTCCAAATATGTCTCTGACAAAGTCCAGAACCAGTCTTCCAAAAGTAGACTGTTATTTCCCATATTGGATTGATTTCTAGACCAGTACATGATTGAGTCCTAATAGCTGGTCACCTTTAAGAAGAATAAAAGAGACATAATTTCTCTTTTTGATTCTCTATCCCACAAGGTCTAAAAAGTTGAGGCAAGGCAGCTTGTCCCATCTGGGATATATAGTCAAGCAAAGGTGAGTCAGGAACATGTGTCCAATATAGCTTCCCAGTCACCCTTGTCAGGGCACTCAGCAAGCTCACAGGTCAGCATCATTCTTTGTCTTAGCAACAGTATGTCTCACAAATTTATTTAATGTTCCATGGACCTCTTCCACAATACCTTGTCCTTGAGGATTATACAAAATCCCCATAATAAATTGTTGACAAAAAGTCTCAACTGCTCAACTACAATTGCCAGACCCATTATCTATTGTTTTATTTATTTATTACTTTATTTATTTACCTTTCAATGTTACTCCTCTTCCATTTCCCCCAAAACTCCTTATCCCATCCCCCTCCTCCTATTTCTATGAGGGTGTGCTCCCACTATCCTCCCATTCCCGCCTAACTGCTTTTGAATTCCCCAACACTAGGGAATCTAAACATTCAGGGACCAAGGTCCTCCACTTACACTGACTCCTGACAAGGCCACCCTCAGCTACCTATACAGGTGGAGCCATGGGTCCCTCCCTTTGTGTTCTCAGGCTAGAGGTTTTAGAACCTGGGAGCTCTGGTTGAGTATTTTGAGTTTCATGTGGTCTATGTGTTGTATCTTAGGTATTCGGTGAACTTTTGGGCTAATATCCACTTATCAGTGAGTGCATACCATGTGTGTTGTTTTGTGATTGGGTTACCTCACTCAGGATGATATTTTCCAGTTCCATCCATTTGCCTAAGAATTTCATTAGCTCATTGTTTTTTAATAACTGAGTAGTACTCAATTGTGTAAATGTATCACATTTACTGTATCCATTCCTCTGTTGAGTGACATCTTGGTTTTTTTACAGCTTCTGGCTATTATAAATAAGGCTGCTATGAACATAGTGGAGCATGTGTCCCTGTTGTATATTGAAGCATCTTTTGGGTATAAGCCCAGGAGTGGTATAGCTGGGACCTCAGGTAACACTATGTTCAATTTTCTGAGGTACTGCCAGATTGTTTTCCATAGTGGTTGTACTAGGTTACAGTCCCACAAACAATGGAGGAATGTTCCTGTTTGTCCATATCCTTGCCAACATCTGCAATCACCTGTGTTTTTTTTATCTTAGTCATTCTAACTAGTGTGAAGTGGAATCTTTTTTTCGTTGTGAGCCTAGCCTTTAATGGCTGAGCCATCTCTCCAGCCCTGTGAAGTGGAATCTTAGGGTTGCTTTGTTTGCATTTCCCTGATGACTAATGATGCTGAACACTTCCTTAGATGCTTCTCAACCATTCGAGTTTCCTCAGTTGAGTATTCTTTGTTTAGCTCTGTACCCATTTTTAATAGGGTTATGTGACTGTCTAGAGTCTAATTTCCTCAGTTTTTTGTATAGCTTGGATATTAACCCTCTATCAGATGTAGGATTGGTAAAGATGTTTTTCCAAATCTGTTGGTTGCTACTTTGTCTTATTGATGGTGTCCTTTGCTTTACAGAAGATTTTTATGTGGTTTTATGAGGTCTTGATCTTAGAGCATAAGCCATAGGTGTTCTGTTCAGGACCTTTCCTCCGTTGCCCATGTGTTTGAGGTTTTTCCCCATTTTCTCTTCTATTAGTTTCAGTGTATATGGTTTTATGTGGAGGTCCTTGATCCACTTGGACTTGAGCTTTGTACAAGGAGATAATAATGGATCAATTTGTATTCTTCTACATGCTGACCTCCAGTTGAATCAGCACCATTTGTTGAAAATGCTGTCATTTTTCCACTGGATGGTTTTAGCTCCTTTGTCAAAGATCAAGTGACCATAGCTGTGTGGGTTCCTTTCTGGGTCTTCTATTCTATTCCTTTGATCCTCCTGCCTGTCTCTGTACCAACGCCATGTAGTTTTTATCACTATTGATTGGAGTACACATTGAAGTCAGGAATGGTGATTTCCCCAGAAGTTCTTTTATTGCTGAGAGTAGTTTTACCTACCCTGGGTTTTTTATGTCCAATTTTCTGAGGAACCGCCAGACTGATTTCCATAGTGGTTGCACCATCTTGCAATCCCACCAACAATGGAGGAGTGTTCCTCTTTCTCCACATCCTCGCCATCATCTGCTATCACCTGAGTTTTTTATTTTAGCCATTCTGACTGGTGTGAGGTGGAATCTCAGGGTTGTTTTGATTTGCATTTCCCTGATGACCAAGGATGCTGAACATTTCTTTAGGTGCTTCTCAGCCATTTGCATTTCCTCAGTTGAGAATTCTTTGTTTAGTTCAATACCCCATTTTTTAATAGGGTTATGTGGTTGTCTAGAGTCTAATTTCTTGAGTTCTTTGTACATATTGAATATTAGTCCTCTATTGGATGTGAGATTGGTAAAGATCTTTTCCCAATCGGTTGGTTGCTGTTTTGTCCTATTGACAGTGTCCTTTGCCTTACAGAAACTTTGCAATTTTATGAAGTCCCATTTCTCAATTCTTGATCTTAGAGCAAAGGCCGTTGGTGTTCTGTTCAGGAAATTTTCCCCTGTGCCCAGGTATTTGAGGGTCTTCTCCACCTTCTCTTCTATTAGTTTCAGTGTGTCTGGTTTTATGTGAAGGCCCTTTATCCACTTGGACTTGAGCTTTGTACAAGGAGATAAGAATGGATCAATTTGCATTCTTCTGCATTCTGTCCTCCAGTTGAACCAGCACCATTTGGTGAAAATGTTGTCCCTGTTCCACTGGATGGTTTTAGCTCCTTTGTCAAATATTAAATGACCATAGTTGTGTGGGTTCACTTCTGGGTCTTGAACTCTATTCCACTGATCTTCCTGCCTGACTCTGTACCAATACCAGGCCGTTTTTATCACTATTGCTCTGTAGTACAGCTTGAGGTCAGGGATGGCGATTCCTCCAGTTCTTTTATTGTTGAGAATTGTTTTGGGTATCCTGGGTTTTTTGTTGTTCCAAATAAATTTGAGAATTTCTCTTTCTAGTTCTGTAAAGAATTGAGTTGGTATTTTAATGGGGATTGCATTGAATCTGTAGATTGCTTTTGGCAAGATGGCCATTTTTACTATATTAATCCTGCCGATCCATGAGCATGGGAGATCTTTCCATTTCCTGAGATCTTCAATTTCTTTCTTCAGAGACTTGAAGTTCTTGTCATACAGATCTTTCACTTGCTTGGTTAGATTCACACCGAGGTATTTTATATTATTTGTGACTATTGTGAAAGGTGTCATTTCCCTAATTTCTTTTTCAGCCTGTTTATCTTTCACGTAGAGGAAGGCTACTGATTTGTTCGAGTTGGTTTAATGACCTGCCACCTTGCTGAAGTTGTTTATCAGGTTTAGGAGTTCTCTGGTGGAGTTTTTGGGGTCACTTAAGTATACTATCATATCATCTGCAAATAGTGATATTTTGACTTCTTCCTTTCCTATTTGTATTCCTTTGACTTCTTTTTGTTGTCTAATTGCTCTAGCTAGAACTTCCAGTACTATATTGAATAGGTAGGGAGAGAGTGGGCAGCTTTGTCTAGTCCCTGATCTTAGTGGGAATGCTTCAAGTTTCTCTCCAATTAGTTTGATGTTGGCTATTGGTTTACTGTATATTGCTTTTACTATGTTTAGGTATGGGCCTTGAATTCCTGCTCTTTCCAAGGCTTTTACCATGAAGGGATGTTAAATTTTGTCAAATTCTTTCTCAGGATCTAGTGAGATGATCATGTTGTGTGTGTTTTTTTTTTTTTTTTTTTGAGTTTGTTTATATAGTGGATTACATTGATGGATTTCCAAATATTGAACAATCCCTGCATTCCTGGGATAAAGCCCACTTGATCATGATGGATGATTGTTTTGATGTGTTCTTGGATTCGGTTTACTAGAATTTTATTGAGTATTTTTGCATCAATATTCATAAGAGAGATTGGTTTAAAGTTCTCTTTCTTTGTTGGGTCTTTGTGAGGTTTAGATATGAGTGTGATTGTAGCTTCATAGAACGAATTGGGTAGTGTTCCGTCTGTTTCCTATTTTGTGGAATAGTTTGAAGAGAATTGGTATTAGGTGTTCCTTGAAGATCTTACAAAATTCTGCACTAAAACCATCTGGTCCTGGGCTTTTTTTGGTGGGGAGACTTTTCATGACTGCTGCTATTTCTTTAGGGGTTATGGGACTGTTTAGATGGTTTATTTGCTCCTCATTTAACTTTGGTACCTGGTATCTGTCTAGAGAATTGTCCATCTCATCCAGATTTTCCAGTTTTGTTGAGTATTGGCCTTTGTAGTAGGATCTGATGATTTTTTGAATTTCCTCAGTTTCTGTTGTTATGTCTCCCTTTTCAGATCTGATTTTATTAATTTGGATACTGTCTCTGTGCCCTCTGGTTAATCTGGATAAGAGTTTATCTATCTTGTTGATTTTCTCAAAGAACCAACTCCTGGTTTTGTTGATATTTTGTATAGTTCTTTCTGTTTCTACTGGGTTGATTTCAGCCCCTCAGTTTGATTATTTCCTGACGCCTACTCCTCTTTGGTGTATTTGCTTCTTTTTGTTCGAGAGCTTTCAGGTGTGCTGTCAAGTTGTTAATGTGTGCTCTCTCCAATTTCTTTTTGTAGGCACTTAGAGCTATGAGTTTTCCTCTTAGCACTGCTTTCATGGAGTCCCACAAGTTCTGGTATGATGTTTCCTCATTTTCATTAAATTCTAGAAAGTCTTTAAATTCTTTCTTTATTTCTTCCTTGACAAAGTCATCATTGAGTAGAGCATTGTTCAGTTTCCACATGGATGTGGGTTTTCCCTTGGTTCTGTCATTATTAAAGACCAGCCTTAGTCCGTGGTGATCTGATAGGATGCAGGGGATTATTTCAGTCTTTTTGTATCTGTTGAGGACTGTTTTGTGACTGATTATATGGTCTATTTTGGAGAAGGTACCATGAGGTGCTGAGAAAAAGGTATATTCTTTTGCTTTAGGATGGAATGTTCTATAGATATCTGTTAAATCCATTTGGTCCATAACTTCTGCTAATTTCAATGTGTCTTTGTTTAGTTTCTGTTTCCACAATCTGTCCATTGGAGAAAGCGGGGTGTTAAAATCCCCCACTATTATTGTGTGGGCTGCAATGTGTGTTTTGAACTTTAGTACAGTTTCTTTTATGTATGTAGGTGCCCTTGCATTTGGAGCATAGATGTCAGAATTGAGAGTTCATCTTGGTAGATTTTTCCTTTAATGAGTATGAAGTGTCCTTCCTTATCTTTTTTGATTACTTTTGGATGAAAGTCGATTTTATTTGATATTAGAATGGCTACTCCAGCTTGGTTCTTGGGGCCATTTGCTTGGAAAATTGTTTTCCAGCCTTTTACTCTGAGGTAATGTCTGTCTTTGTCACTGAGGTGCATTTCTTGTATGCAACAAAATTCTGGGTCCTGTTTATGTATCCAGTCTGATAGTCTACGTCTTTTTATTGGAGAATTGAGTCCATTGATGTTAAGGGATATTAAGGAAAAATGATTGTTGCTTCCTGTTATTTTTGTTATTAGAGGTGGAATTATGTTTGTGTAGCTACCTTTTTGGGGGTGGGAGGGTTGTTGGAGATTACTTCCATGCTTCTTCTCGGTTGTAGTTTCCTTCCTTGTGTTGGCATTTTCCATCAATTATCCTTTGAAGTGCTGGGTTTGTGGGAAGATATTGTGCAAGTTTGGTTTTGTCATGGAATATCTTGGTTTCTCCATCTATAGTGATTGAGAGTTTTGCTGGGTATAGCAGTCTGGGCTGGCAGTTGTGTTCCCTTAGGGTCTGTATGATATCAGACCAGGATCTTCTGGCTTTTATAGTTTCTGGTGAAAAGTCTGGTGTAATTCTTATAGGTCTGCCTTTATATGTTACTTGACCTTTTTCCCTTACTGCTTTTAGTATTTTTTCTTTGTTTTGTGCATTTGGTGTTTTGATTATTATGTGACGGGAGGTATTTCTTTTCTGGTCTAGTCTGTTTGGTGTTCTATAGGCTTCTTGTATAGGTATCTCGTTCTTTAGGTTGGGGAAATTTTCCTCTATAATTTTGTTGAAGATATTTACTGGCCCTTTAGATTGGGAATCTTCACTCTCATCTATACCTATTATCCTTAGGTTTGGTCTTCTCATTGCATCTTGGATTTCCTGGATGTTCTGTGTTAGGAGCTTTTTGCATTTTGCATTTTCTTTGACTGTTGTGTCGAGGTTTTCCATGGTATCTTCTGTGCATGAGATTCTCTCTTCTATCTCTTGTATTCTGTTGGTGATGCTTGCATCTATGACTCCTGATCTCTTTCCTACATTTTCTATCTCCAGAGTAGTCTCCCTTTGAGATTTCTTTATTGTTTCTATTTCCAGTTTTAGATCCTGGATGGTTTTGTTCAATTCCTTCACCTGTTTGGTTGTGTTTTCTTGAAATTCTTTAAAGGATTTTTGTGTTTCCTCTTTAAGGGCTTCTACCTGTTTGCCTGTGTTCTCCTGTACTTCTTTAAGGGAGTTACTTATGTCCTTCTTAAAATCCTCCATCATCATCATGAGAAGTGATTTTAATTCTGAGTCCTGTTTTTCCTGTGTGATGGGGTATCCAGGGCTTGCTATGGTGGGAGAACTGGGTTCTGATGATGTCAGGTTACTTTGGTTTCTGTTGCTTGTGTTCTTGCGCTTGCCTTTCGCCATCTGGTTGACTCTAGTGTTACCTGTGCTCACTGTGTCTGACTGGAGTCTGTCTTTCCAGTTATCTTGCTTGTGTCAGATCTCCTTGGATTCCAGATGTCTCTGTGTCCCTGTGATTCTAAGCTCCCTCTGCTCTGGATGCAGTAGTTCTTTTAGGATGTCTCAGGATCAGATGTTTCCACAGGGGCAGACCAGCTAAGTGTCCTCTGCTCTGGATGCAGTAGGTCCTCTAGGTTGTCTCAGGATCAGGTGTTTCCACCAGAGCAGACCAGCTAAGGGTCTGCCCCAGGCAAAAGAACCAGGGTCCGGGTGGAAGGGAAGTGGTATGGGGGGAGGCGGGCTTTTGGTGCCTGCTAGTTCCTTAAGCCACACCTGGCTCCCGGTTGTAACTCTGGGGTTTGGGGTAGTAGGCATGGTGTCTTACCCTCTGCTCTGGGTGCAGTGAGTCCCTCTAGGATGTCTCAGGATCCGGTGTTTCCACAGGAGCAGACCAGCTAAGCGTCCACCCCAGGCAAGAGGACCACATCAATATTCATAAGGGAGATTGGTCTGAAGTTCTCTTTCTTTCTTGAGTCTTTGTATGGTTTAGGTATGAGCATAATTGTGGCTTCATAGAATGAATTAGGTAGTGTTCCTTTTGTTTCTATTTTTCGAAACAGTTTATAGAGAGTTGGTATTAAGTCTTCTTTGAAGGTCTGATAGAACTCTGCACTAAAACTGTCAGGTCCCGGACTTTTTTTGGTGGGGAGACTTTTAATGATTGCTTCTATTTCTTTTGGGGTTATGGGACTGTTTAAATGGCTTATCTGCTCCTGATATAACATTGGTAACTGGTATTTGTCAAGAAAATTGTCCATTTCATACAGATTTTCCAGTTTTATTTAGTATAGGCTATTATAGTGGGATCTGATGATTTTTTTGAATTTCCTTGGTTTCTGTTGTTATGTCACCCTTTTCAGTTCTTGTGGGGCTGCAAAGGGATGATTTGGTCTCCCCAGTAGAGCACTGGGTTTGAAATAGCCGGAGACCCAGCAGGTGGACTATTGCCTGGTGAGGGACGGCATGTATCTCCCCATACTCCTGAATTCCAGACCCCCGACATGTGGCCTAAATCCCTATTAGCCTGCATCTTGCAGACACATTTGGCTCAAAGTAACTCTTCCCAGAGAGGTTTTGTGTCACCAGCTACAGGTAGAGGGTGTGATTACAGGCCTCAGGCCCTAGAGAGATTTACATACTAATGAAGGCTAGAGGGGTGGAGCCAATTAAGTATTCTGCCTCAGACCCTCTCTTTTTGTCCCTCCTTATTTAACTCAGGTCTGTCCTGAGTTTCACGGGCATACATCCAGACCCATCTACCATCTGCCATGAAAATAAACTCTTTTGGAACCATGGACTTTCTTGTCTCTCTGGGGCCCACCATGGGAAAACTCAGAGAAGGCCTTTAATAAGCTGATGTGGCCACAGCCACATGCCAACCTTCCAGCCTAGAGGACCTCTTTGCATTCCAGCCACAAGAACCCACATCTTCAAGCAAGCTAGCCAGGCCCTCCGAGTCCACTAAGTGAGTACAGTTACCAAGTCTCTCCTGCAGGGTGCTGCCAGGGCCTCTTTCTTCTGCCCCCTCCCATTTCTCTTGGTTGTGGGTCAGCCGGTTGCAAGCCCACATGCCCACATGCCCCCAGTCTCAGTCCTTCTGTGATCTCTCAGTGGCATCTGAGAGCCCAAGGGCTTGAGACCAGTTGGTCTCTGGCCATCTCCTGGTCTGGGGATCCCCAATCCAAGAGCTCTTCACCCCAACAGAACATCAGACTGGGTGAGAACTCTCCCCGCCAGGTGGGACCCTGTAGCGCCTGCCCACTGCTGTGCTCAGAGTGAACTCAGTCAAGACTCCCATGCTCCAGTCTCTTTGGAGTCATGGGAATCACAACAGCCCAACAAGATTCAAGAACCCACACCCGAGCCCATGCATGAGCTAATCATTTCCCTGCAAGTTCTGATTTTATTAATTTGGATACTGTCTCTGTGCCCTCTGATTAGTCTGGCATCTATCTTATTGATTTTCTCAAAGAACCAGCTCCTGGTTTTGTTGATATTTTGTAAAGTTCTTTCTGTTTCTATTTGGTTGATTTCAGTCCTGAGTTTGATTATTTCCTACCTTCTACTCCTCTTTGGTGCATTTGCTTCTTTTTGTTCTAGAGTTTTTAGGTGTGCTGTCAAGTTGTTAGTGTATGCTCTCTCCAGTTTCTTTTTATAGGCACTTAGAAGTATGAGTTTTCCTCTTACCATTGCTTTCATGGAGTCCCACAAGTTTTGGTATGATGTGTCCTCATTTTCATTAAATTCTAAAAAAGTCTTTAATTTCTTTCTGTATTTCTTCCTTGACCAATTTATCACTGAGTAGAACATTGTTCAGTTTCCATGTGAATATGGGCTTTCCATTGTTTTTGTTATTATTGAAGACCAGCCTTAGTCCATGGTGATTTGATAGGATGCATGGGATTATTTCAAATTTTTTATATCTTGTGTTATGGCCTGTTTTGTGATCAATTATATGGTCTATTTTGTGGAAGGTACCATGAGGTGCTGAGTAAAAGGTATATACTTTTGTTTTAGGGTGAAATGTTCTATAGATATCTGCTAAATTCATTTGTTTCATAACTTCTGTTAGTTTCACTGTATCTCTGTTTCCATGATCTGTCCATTGATGAGAGTAGGGTGTTGAAGTCTCCCACTATTATTATGTGAGGTGCAATGTGTGCTTTGAGCTTTAGTAAGGCTTCTTTTATGAAAGTGGGTGCTCTTGCATTTGGAGCATAGATGTTCAGAATTGAGAGTTCATATTGGTTGACTTTTTCTTTGACGAGTATGAAATGTCCTTCCTTATACTTTTTGATAGCTTTAAGTTGTAAGTCAATTGTATTTGATATTAGAATGGCTACTCTAGCTTGTTTCTTAGGACCATTTGCTTGAAAATTTGTTTTTCAGCCTTTTACTCTATGGTAGTGTCTGTCTTTGTCACTGAGGTGGGTTTCCTGTATGCAGCAAAATGCTGGGTCCTGTTTACACATCCAGTCCATTAGCCTATGTCTTTTTATTGGGGAATTCAGTCCATTGATGTTAAGAGATATTAAGGAAAGGAGATTGTTAGTTACTGTTATTTTTGTTATTAGAGGTGGCATTGTTTGTGTGACTATCTTCTTTTGGGTTTGCTGGGAGAGGATTACTTTCTTGCTCTTTCTAGGATATAATTTTCCTCCTTGTATTGGAGCTTTCCTGCTATTATCCTTTGTAGTGCTGGATTTGTGGAAAGATACTGTGTAAATTTGGTTTTATCGTGGAATATCTTGGTTTCTCCATCTATGGTAATTGAGAGTTTTGCTGGGTATAGTAGCCTGGGCTGGCATTTGTAGTCTCTTAGTGTCCTGTATGACATCTGTCCAGGATCTTCCCGCTTTTATGGTATCTGGTGAGCAGTCTGGTGTAATTCTGATAGGTCTGCCTTTATATGTTACTTGGCCTTTTTCTCTTACTGCATTTAATATTCTTTCTTTGTTTTGTGCATTTGGTGTTTTGATTATTTTGCGACGGGAGGTTAGGGAAGTTTTCCTCTTTTTGTTGAGATATTTATTGGCCCTTTAATTTGGGAATCTTCACTCTCTTCTATACCTATTATCCTTAGGTTTTGTCTTCTCATTGTGTCCTGGATTTCCTGAATGATTTTGTTAAGAGCTTTTTGTATTTTGTATTTTCTTTGACAGTTGTGTCGATATTTTTTATGGTATCTTTTGCACATGAGATTCTCTCTTCTATCTCTTGCATTCTGTTGGTGATGCTTGCATTTATGACTCCTGATTTCTTTCCTAGGTTTTCTATCTTCAGGTAGTCTCCCTTTATGATTTCTTTATTGTTTCTGCTTCCATTTTTTTTTTCTTTTTGTCCTGAATGGTTTTGTTCAATTCCTTCACCTGTTTGTTTGTGTTCTCTTATAATTCTTTAAGGGATTTTTCTGTTTTTCTCTTTAAGGGCTTCTACCTGTTTACCTGTGTTCTCCTTGAATTATTTTAGAGTGTTATTTATGTCCTTCTTAAGGTCCTCTATCATCATCATGATAAGTGATTTTAAATTGAATCTTGCTTTCCTGTTGATACAGGGAATTCAGGGCTTTCTAATGTGGGAGAACTAGGTTCTGATGTTGCCAAGTACCCTAGGTTGCTGATGCTTATATTCTTGTGCTTGCCTTTCACCATCTGGATCTCCTTAGTGCTACCTGCACTGTCTCTGACTGGAGCCTGTCTTTCCTATTATCTTGGTTGTGTCAGAACTGTTTTGGGTGGGTGTTGCTGCAGGTGTTAGAGCTGAGGCCCAAATCTGCTCAGTGCTCGGGCCCAGACCAGAAGGAACCAATGCTCTGACCAGGAGTGAATTCCTGGGTTCCAGTGGGTCCCACTTACTCCCTGTTTGGGGCTGGTGTTGCTGTTTCCTTAGCTAAGATACTACCCAGGTTAGAGCTCCTGGGAGCCCAGCTTCCTCTGGGTTTTGTGAGATTGGGTGCAGAGTTGCCACCCAGGATCTGCTCTGTGCTCAGGCCCAGACCAGAAGAACTGTCATATTTTTATAGCCTAATATGTTTTCATTAAACTTAAGAAGAATGGAGAGGGTCCTATGTTGTTGATTGTCCAGATGCTGTTTGTATTCTGTTAATTCTGCTTCCTCAAGAGGGGTTGCTCCCAATGAACACATACTCAGGTGATCTCATGTGAACCTCTCCCCATTTTGACTGGACAGTAAAGGCCTGTGATAAGACAGTGGAGGGGAAAGGTGGCACTGGGTTTCAGTGGGGACAGGTAGAGAAGAGAAGAGAACCAGAAGGGAAGAAAAAAAGACTGAAGAGGAGGAGGAGGAGGAAGCCATGATGCACCAGAACCACTTGGCTAGGAGAAACCTCAAGTAGCAAGGGGTCTTACAGCTGGGGAATAAGGTAGTATAGTGTTAGATCTGCCCAATCTAGGCATATAGCTTATAATTATAATAACTGGATTGTGTGGATTTTATATGGGCTTATTGAATTAGAAATTCCTGCAACCATCCTGGGACTGGCAAAATGCAGAGCAAATGCAAGACTACAGTCCTGTTGTCTAGATGCTGTCTGCAGCACTGCAGACAAGGGCTCACAGATGCATCTCTCACCATACAGTAAATATATTGCATTTAAAATAGATGAATTTACCCTTGGCTGTTTTCTTTCTTTAGAGATATTAGGTAGTTCTTTCTTCAAACAGGTATCATATTTATTTCTTTCAAATATTTCACAAAATGCTTCCTTTAGTTCTTCTTTGATGAATTCATTTAGAGGCATACAATGGGAATCACTCTGCCTGCCCTCATCAGTTTGCATCAAGGGCTCTGCTGAATGTGAAGGGGAACTGTCATGGTCACCTTCTAAAGACAAGTTTACAGTTTTTTTCTTGTTTCGATTGAAGGCGATTGGTATTAATTTTAAAATTACGTGTTTCATCTAAAATCCACCAGGGTTATGATGACACACAGAACAAAGTTGCAAAATGTAATTTGTAATTTGTTTGTGACACAGCAATTCACTTAAAAACTGTTTTAAAAGTAGGTATAGACTCACGGCAGTCTTAAGTCACATGACTTAACTTATCCTAGGATGAACTAAAAATAATTAACCTGTGACCCTAATTGTGTCAGTGTTGTTTGGAGTAAACTAAAGTCATGATGTGTCACATATTCAAAAGCATGAATTAGATGACATTTAACATGAAAATAAAAACTAATTCTCACATCCAAAGATTTGACTTCACCTACCTCTCTCATCAGAGAACTTGTAATATTGCTCCTTAGGAGTGTTTATTAAACTATAATTCTCTTTCTCAAATTAATGATTATTATGTCTCAAACTGATGACTTTTAGCTACATACATAAACAGAAGAAAATTATTTTTAAAGTATCATATAAGATTTTTATTTCAGTTAAAAACTTAGCTTAACTATTTTCTAATTTTACCATATTTACAACACTTTATAAAGTGTTGTGGGGGAAGTCATATTTCATTTTAATAGCACATGTTATATTGGCTTGAAATCACAAGCAGTAGAATAAAGTTCTATTTAGTGTGTCAAATAGCTAGACGTGACAATATGAATTCAGCTGCTTCTAAGAGGGGGAAGAAGCAGTTTGTAGGAAAAAAAAAACCTTTGGGGACAATAATTGATAAATAAAGCCATATATGCCTACTACTCAGAGACAAACAAATTAACAAAAACAGAAAATATAAGAATAATCAAATCTGTTTTGCAAAAATATTTCAGCATCAGTGTAAAGCATTTTTTAAAGGTGGGAGAGAAGAGATAAACAAATTCAACTCTGTCACAAGGACTCAAGCAGCAGTCACAACAAACACACAACTTTATTTCAAACCACATGCCATGACCATGTTGTGCACATACAGGACTTTCTGTGCTACATCAAGTTCTAATACTGTCTACTGTCCACTTATGACAGTGCAATAAGTAAATAGAGTGACACTCTAACTTCAAAGGTTATATTCTGGAAAGTGAAATTCTCTTTCTAAACATTGGTGATGATTCAGTTTCCCCTAGCTAGGCTGCCTTGTCTAGCCTCAATAGGAGACATCCATCAGCCTACTGCAACTTGATATATCAACCTGCTTGATATCAACGGAAGGACTCCCCTTCTCTAAGGACAAAAAAAGAAAAAAGAAAAAGAAAAATGAGGGGAAGGGAGTGTGAGAAAGGGACTGAGAGGAGGAAGGAGAGGAAACTGTGATTAAGATGTAAAGCAAATTAATTAATGGAAAAAACTACCATAAACTTTGAAAAGAAAAAGAAGATAAAGATTTGTAAATGTCTATACTAAACCTATAATGTAAAATGCAAAACATGCAAATATACACAGAAGTCAGAAACATTTAACATAAGCAAGAGAGAAGATATAACTTCAAATTATTTCATGCAACTCAATAATCTCTATACTTGTTGCTATACAATATGGTTTTATTTTAGTCACATGATTTATATCTTTGAAATATGTGAAACAATGTCTTTTGTTTTCTTAGACTTTAGCATACACTTATTACATACTTCTAATTCTACTTTTGTTTGTACACTTACCACTACCATATCTAACAGCTCTCTTCTTTTCTTTTCAACTGTAACTACTGTCTGGTTTGTTATTATTCTTTCTTCTACATACTTGATTAGAATTGTGTGCATTTGTGCTAACATCATGTTCACTTCCTAGTCTGTTATTTCCGTATGCCATGCACACTGAAACCTCAGAAAATTACTGGCCAGTGTATTCCTGGGAATGAGAACATGAGGTGCTAGGACATATTAAGGTTGGGTGCCTAGAGGGGAACTATTTGCAGCACTGTAGACTCAGGTACACAGATGCATCTTTCTCCTGCCAACCAAACACAGACCTTTCCAATGAGAAGAACCTACCTGTAAGTCTGCAGTTCCTTTATAGGTACCAGGTAGTGGCTCTTCTTTAGGACAATCAATAATTTTAGACTTTTTAATATGTTCATGAACCACCTCCTTTAAGTTCCTTCTGAAGAGGTCCTTCAGCTGTAGGTACTGCAGATTTACCTGCTCCTGCTGTGTCTCTTTCACCTGTGCTTGCAAAAGAGCCACCTGTTCAATGCGTATTTGCCTTAATTCATTCCTGAGTAGTTCACTAATTTTCTTCACATCCTTTCTAAGGAGTTCCTCATCCTCTGTCATTTTCTGATGGTGAGAAAAACGGAGATTAATTTGCTTGGTTTTATTCTCAGATTTGTTGTCATTGTTGTTTTGGGACACTTGTTTTCAAAATGATTTTGTCCTTACAGCATATAAGAAACAGAAAAGAAAAGTAGGGCCAGGCGGTGGTGGCACACGCCTTTAATCCCAGCACTTGGGAGGCAGAGGCAGGCGGATTTCTGAGTTTGAGTCCAGCCTGGTCTACAGAGTGAGTCCAGGACAGCCCGGGCTATACAGAGAAACCCTGTCTCGAAAAACCAAAAAAAAAAAAAAAAAAAAAAAAAAGAAAAGAAAAAGAAAAGGAAAGTAGGAAGTACATTTCAACAGTTCTTCATATCTTTAGCTACTTACAAATTACTAGGCTATCATCAGCAACTGAAAATGAGTTATCTACAACAAGAGTAGCAGACAGATGATGAGTCAGCAAACTTTTTCAGACCTGCTTGAAATAAATATATTTTATGGTATGCTAAAAAATAATAAATTGAATAATTTTTAAAATAACAAAACAATTCTCAAACGCAAAGATTTTATACCCCTCAACATCTAAAAAATTGTAATCCAGACTCTACATACAAATATTTTCTGTATATTAGTAAACTTTGAATTATGCAAATGATTTATAACCCAAATCAGTAAACCCATTAATAAAGCAAAGCAAATTCCTATTTTAGTGATGAAAATAGATAGACTTATTTGATGGCAATAACCTTTAACACTTGAGAGTCTATGACATCTCAAAGGCCAACAAATCTGAGCTAACCCCTTCTTGACAATGGGCTTTGTATTGTTAACAATTGTTAACCTGTGGTGTCTAATAAGCATCATTGTTACCCTGTTTTAAATAACTCCAGTTTAACTCTTTTTATGTATGAATATGTACATATATACACATGTACATGCATAAATGTATACATACACATATATGTATGTACATATATAGACATATATACATGAATATATGTGTGTGTGTGTTTGAGGCATATACATATATATGTATATACATATATACACACACACATGTGAATGTATGTCTTGAATATTTTCATGTAGAGTATGGATTACAATTTTTTAGATGTGAGGGGTTGTAAAAATCTTTGTGTTTGAGAATTGCTTTATTATGTTAAAAATTTTGAAATTCATTACTTTTGGTAAATTTAACATACCATTAAGCTATGTTTATTTCAAACAGCATTGAGGAAGTTTGCTGATATACAAATGTGTATATATGTACATATACTGGTTATGATGTTAAATTTATATATGTAGGTTTTATACACACACGCATATGTGTGTGTGTGTTCTTTAGATGTTCTTTCTGCAGTGCCACCAGGCTAAGTGTGTCAGTGTTGATTTTACCTCTAAGCACAGGCACTAATGACAATTAGAAACTGAGAGAGAACTAAGTCTTTAAACTTGTCATGAGTGTGACTGGAAAGAGACTACAACTTTTAGTCCCAGGGAATGAACTCTTTTAGCCTACCCTCATGTGCTGAATATTACAGACACATTTTTTTGTAATGTCAGTCACTTAATCAGGAGGCATAAACTTACCATACTTATATCATTAGGGGACATTATACAGGTGAGACAGTGCAAATTACTCCAAATAAAATTTATCTCAATTATAGACAGTCTACAGATAAGGTTTAGCAGGAATTTACTAGATTCTAAGAGAGCTTTTTATGTAAATGTGAACCTAGCTATCTTCATGTGTATACTGGAGCCCTCGGAGGCATGAATTGGCTATCATAACCCTTAGAATTCAAATTACAGGTGGTTGTATGTTACTATGTGGATGCTGGGAACTAAACCTAGGTTCTTTTGAAATAGAAGTAAGGGTTTTCAATTCTGAGTGCTCTCTCCATCCCTTTAAAAATAAGTGTTACAGTTTATGTGTAAATATATTATACCTTATGAAATATTTCTAGATAAATTTTTGGCAAAATTTAGTCAGAAATCAAGATACAAGGGTTTATGAAGGAAAATTCAAGTATAATTGATATGGATTGCACATAGAATGATAAATTGTCCAAGTCATGTACAGATTTCAGGAATTAAAATAAAGAGAGGGATATACTATGTTTGAGAGTAATGCATAACTTATCCAAATACAACCACTATATATAGGAGGAGCTAAGGTAGGAGGAGTTAGGAGAGGAAAAGGAAGAGGAGGAGTTAGGAAAGGAAGAGATAAAAGGAAGAGGAGGAACATGAGAGAGCAGAGATGTAGGATCGATGGAGACAGATTTTCACGTGTCTGTAGCAGTCAAAGGTAGTTGGTATACCTAGGGTGGATATTGGGTTACACTTCTGATTGTATGGGTATCTTGTTACTGATCATTGCCAAATATATAAGCTTTGATTAATCTATAAGAATTAGAGTCTCATTCTCTTACTGGGCCTGCATGGATGGCAGAATGGTCTGGGCAATGCCCTGCCTTGCAGAGACAGCGTGGAAGATTGGCAGAGCCATCTCTCATGCTGGCATCTAGTAGGTGGCAGGGCTGATGTTTCTGGTGGCCAGTTTTAGCTGCAGCACGCACGGGCCTCCGGCCAAGAAACATGGCAGCTGGGCTAGGCAGAGTGGCTGCAGCCTAGATAGTAGGCCTGAGCCAGAGGCCTTTTTAAATAATTACCACAACTATATGCTTTATAGAAATATGATTATAGTATAAATGAAGTACAAGGGTTTTTTTAGCATTGGATTTAAACCCACTGTTTTATGCTAAGAAAGGATTCCAACACTGACAAACAGCCACTATTCTGTAAGCAAAAGTTCTTAAATTACATCATTATTTTCCTTTCCTTTTCTTCCAACAACTCTTCCCATAGACTCCTTTGCTCTCAAATCCATGGCCTCTTTTTTTTAGTTGTTAAATACATACATAGTACATACTATATACATACATACATACACACATGCATATTCTTAAGTACATAAATACAACATGTTCAATTGGTATAATTATACATGTACATATATGATCTCAGGGATGGCCACTAGTATTAGATAAATTCATTTGGAGAGGCTCTTCCCTGGGGAAGATGATTTCTCCTCCTCTTGGCATTCCCCATTTGCTCATAGTTCTTCATATAGAGTTGAGGCCAGTGTGTTTCCCCCTTTCCACATTAGTTGGTATTATTATTTCAAAAACTTTTAATTAGAAGAAACAGCACAAATTGAATCTTTAGCAAACAGATGCATACATGTGCCTCATATATAAAAGGAAATATGTATACACACTCAAAACACACTGGATTCAGCTCCTTATAGGTAACTGAAAATCCATATTGTTGAAGAAATGTCTGAAATTTTGATGGCTAATTCAGTTTATGTAAGCAACTATATCATTAGGGGACATTATACAGGTGATAGAGTGCAAATTATTCCAAATAAAATTTACCTCAATTATAGACAGTCTACAGATAAGGTTTAGCAAGAATTTACTAGATTCTAAGAGTTTTTTTTATGTAAATGTGAACCTCATCTCTGGGCCACATTTCTGTTTTGGAGACTTGATTTTGAAATAGCATGTACAAAGCAAATGTATGAGTATGAAATATGTTCTTGTTTTAATATCCAGTTTTCTCTAAAGAGCTGTAAGATGAGAGATGAGGTTGAAATAATGGCTGAAAGGATGTTTCACTTTGCTTCCTGGTGCTGTGGTGAAGAGCATGACCAAAAGTAACACTGAGAGGAAAGGGGTTATTTGGCTTCTAAATCTCAGATTGGAATCTATTGAGGGGTGTCAAAACAGGAACTCAGAGTAGGAACTCAAGCAGAAGCCATGCATTCTTAGCTTCTTACTGGTTTGCTCCTTGTGTCTTTCTCAACCTGTTTTCATATACAACCCAGTACTATCCACCCATAGGTTGCACTGTCTATATTGAACTGCACCCCCACACAAATCATTGAGCCAGAAAATACCCCACACTCTTGCCTACAAGCAATCTGATGAAGACATCTTCGCAACTAAAGTTTCTCTTCAAGGTCGTGTTATATACTTGGTTGGAGAAAACAGACTGATAAAGCAGAATAATGAATAAGCAGGCAAAATTCAAGAAAGATAAGAGCCAATGTCTTCAGTTTGTTACATGAAATTTGAAGCACTCAGAAAAGTTTCGAGCAGTTTTAATAACTCTCGCTAACCCCTTTACCTGGGACCTCGTGGCCAAACTCTTGCCCCTCTGACTCCCTTTTGTTCCACCAGCTTTATCTCCAGGATTGGCCACTGCCAGCCTGACCCAACTTCTCTTGTCTTTTCCACCTGCCTTTGCAGGGGAGAAGAAAGTGGGCGTTCACTACCAGCCCACTCCCATGACTCTTGAATCCATGGGTAAAACAGATGTTACCTTAACTTGCCTCCTAGGTACAAATAATTCCTGCCGGGAGATGACTTACTGGCTTGTTCCACTAAGCCCCTACCAAATATCTTTAACCACCTGCCTGTAGTGGAGGCCGAAGGTGCTAGCTGCCCCGCTCCCCACCACCACCGAGGCCTTACATGATTGCTGTGTCCTTTTTCCTCCAAAGCGTGGCAGAAAAAGCCTCTCTCCTTTCTTGAGTCTCCCTTTTTTTCTTGGGACCCAGAAGTTCCAACTGTACCCTCACCCAGCAATTGCCCTCCCCCCAACCCCGCTTTCTTTATTGACAAATCAAGGACCAATTGGGGAATGGGATTTTAACCTCAGGATCTCCCTTTACACAGAAAACTTAGAAAGCACAACTGAGTCAATGCACACAGTGAAAGGTGAACTTACGTGTAAAGGTGCATAGGGACTTAAGAATGTAAATATCTGTAAATTCAATAAATTTATACTTTTATGATTCAAACTTATATAAATCTTGGATTATTTAATTATAAAAGGCAAAGAAGAAACAAGCTAGAATATTCAACTATTTGATTAGGTAAGTCTAGAGTGGAAAATCTATAGTGAGATTTTTATTTCAGTCACATG
>JAJTUV010003787.1:0-136854 GCA_021653895.1 Mastomys natalensis | reverse complement strand
CAAACAGGGAGTAACTGGACCACTGGGACCAGAATTCACTCCTGGCCTGGAGTACTGGTTTCTTCAGTCTGCACCAGAGCATTGAGCAGATTTTGGGCCCAGCTCTAACCCAGTATAACACCAACCCACAAAGTTCTGAAACAACTAAGATAATAGGAACAACAGGCTCCAGTCAGAGACAGGGCAGGTAGCACTAAGGAGATCCAGATGGTGAAGGCAAGCAAGAACATAAGCATCAGCTACCCAGGTACTTGGCATCATTAGAACCTAGTTCTCCACACTAGAAAATCCTGAATTCCCATATTACCAGGAAAGCATGATTCAGATTTAAAACCACTTTTATGATGATGGTAGAGGACTTTAAGAAGGTCATAAATAACACTCTCAAAGAATTTGAGGAGAACACAGGTAAACAGATAGAAGCCTTTAAAGAGGAAACACAAAAATTCCCTAAAAGAATTACAAGAGAACACAACCAAACAAGTGAAGAAATTGAACAAAACCATAGACGACCATAAAAATGAAGTAGATACAATAAAGAAATCAGAAAGGGACCATTTACCCTGGTAAAATAAAGAATAAACCTAGGAAAAAAACAGGAGTCATCGATGCAAGCATCACCAACAGAATACAAGAGATAGAAGAGAGAATCTCAGGTGCTGAAGATATCGTAGAAAATATTGACACAACTGTCAAAGAAAACACAAAATGCAAAAAGTTCGTAACACAAAACATCCAGGAAATCCAAGGCACAATGAGAAGACCAAACCTAAGGATAATAGATATAGATGAGAGTGAAGATTCCCAACTTAAAGGACCAATAAATATCTTCAACAACATTATAGAAGAAAACTTCCCTAACCTAAAGAACGAGATGCCCATAAACATACAAGAAGCCTACAGAATGCCAAATAGACTAGACCAGAAAAGAAATACCTCCTGTCACATAATCAAAACACCAAATGCACAAAACAAAGAAAGACTATTAAATGCAGTAAAGGAAAAAGGCCAAGTAACATATAAAGGCAGACCTATCAGAATTACACCAGACTTCTGAGACTATAAAAGCGAGGAGATCTAGACAGATGATCACAAATGAACACAAATGCCAGCCCAGGCTACTATACCCAGCAAAACTCTCAATTACCATAGTTGGAGAAACCAAGATATTCCATGACAAATCCAAATTTACAGAATATCTTTCCACAAACCCAGCATTACAAGGGATATTAGCGGGAAAGTTCCAGTACAGGGAGGGAAATTATACCCTAGATAGAGCAAGAAAATAATCCTCTTCCAACAAATCCAAAAGCAGATAGTCACACAAAGATAATTCTACCTCTAATAACAAAAATAACAGGAAGCAACAACACTGTTCCTTAATATCTCTTAACATCAATGGACTCAATTCCCCAATAAAAAGACATAGGCTAACAGACTGGATATGTAAACAGGACCCAGCATTTTGCTGCATACAGGAAACCCACCTCAGTGACAAAGACAGCCACTACCTTAGAGTAAAAGGCTGGAAAATAAATTTTTCAAGCAAATAGTCCTAAGAAACAAGCTGGAGTAGCCATTCTAAAACCTCCAGCCCGAGAACACAAAGGGAGGGACTCATGACTCCACCTGCATAGGTAGTTGAGGTGGCCTTGTCGGGCCCCAGTGGAAGTAGAGGGCCTTGGTGCCTGAAAGTTTGGATTCCTTAGTGTTGGGGAATTCGAGAGCAGGGAGGCAGGAATGGGAGGATGGTGGGAGCACAACCTCATAGAAACTCCCAGAATTATATGGATTAGACATGACAGAGGCAGGCCGCCAGATGACTAGATTCCAGAATTCAAACAAAAAATTATCTTGATACTAAAATTTGTTTTGGAAATTGTATATTGCAGAATACACAGCCTTGGTGTATCTACTCATCAAGCAAGCTGAGCAAACCTGCTCGAACCTCTGATATCCTGGAATTTCAGCTGGATGCAGTGAAGACACAGATGTCAGAGGCTTATAAATTTACTCTTGCCCCGCCCCTCTTCTAATATCTCAATGCCTGTAACCAGCTTGAAGAAGTTATTGAAGAATCCGTGCCCCTATTCCCTGGGATTGTGGACTGAGGTGGTTAATATTGGGCTGTCTTTCTAGGAAAAAGTAGTGGTTTTGTCAGAACAGGGCAGAATAGATAGGATTTATTGCATAGCCATAATGTATTGGTAGAAATCTGTATAATTGTTATTAAGTTGAAGTTATAATTTCTTAAGTGGTACAAAATTTACTTTGATTTTAAATTTAAGGTTTTCATTGGTACGAGTTTCTTATTGATATAAAAGTGAGATTAATATTGTTACTCTCATAGGCATTGTGCCTATATAATACATTTAGGAATACAAAACTTAGACCCAGTCCGTCTTTAACTCTTTTAAGTGATTCAAGATGGTTAGCCTGTGCATTAAGGGCCTATAGAAAATTCATGGCTCTGAGTTTTTTGTTAGGGTGTTTTCTATATTTTATTTATTAGAAATAGCTGAGAGGAGTTAACAGACAACAGTCCAGATTGCCTTACATGAATAGTTGGTTTTCAAAACGTCAGAAGTTCACATAATTGAAGTTACACACATTTCTGTATTAATGTTCATTTTGATGAGAGACCTGTCAGCTCCTGACAGCTTCCTGTCTTGAATTCTAAGAAAAAAATTGAGCATCTTTGGAGTTACTGCAGTTGTGATGAGACAGCCACTAGGCAAGAATTGCCTCTTTTCATCTACACACAAATTACTGTCCTAAAAAGGACACACTTGCAGAATAGTCAACTGATTATATCTGTCAAGACAGAGTAATCAGCCCTTAATAATTATGCATCACTAGGTTTGTCAGATGATCCTGGATCAGAAGGCTGAAGATCAGATGCGCCAACATTTTGTAGTATAGGGACTGTCCAGGTGTTCAGTGGTCTCTATAACTTGACTAAGTTTTAGAAGCTATGCTTTGTGCTTCCCATAATTTCAGTTAATTCAGTCATTCTGGATTTCTGATGGGGTTGAAGATTTATAGTCTCATAGCCAATCCTGGTTATTTACTTTGAGAGAAAAGATTTGAGAGGATGAATTTCACCTGACATTAACTCTAAAGCCAAGAAAAAAAAAAAAAAGCCAGGTTCAGAACTAAGTCTTTTAGTTAGGAGAGATGACAGAGGTTCTGGTTAGACAACAAAATGTTGGACTGGGTATTAGGTCTATCTTGTTCCTCATTGATACAAATTGGTATAGTTATGCTCTAATTGTGTCTTGACAGATAAAATTTCTTTTTATTTTAACAGGAAGGGTGATATGTAGGAGGACCTAAGGTGGGAGGAGTAAGGAGAGGAAGAGGAGGAGTAAGGAGAGGAGGAGGAAAATGAGAAGAGGAGCTAGGAGACGAGAGGAGGGGGCATGGAGGCAGATGTTCACATGTCTCTGCCAGTAAAAGATAGTTGGTATATCTAGGTTGAGTATTGGGTTACAGTTCTAATGTATGGGCATCTTGTTATTGAGCATTACCAAACTTATAAAGCCTTTGATTAACATTTTTTTTAAAGTTACTAATTAAAAAAACAAATGATGAGGAGGGAGGGTGATGGAATACATGTGACAGGAAATCAGATGAGGAAACTAGCTGGAGGAAGAAAGGGAAGGTGCAGAGGGAAACTAATCAGGGGATGACATCTGAAATGTAAATAAATAAAATATCCAATAAAAAATATTGATTCAACCTCTGTTTTAAGGAAAACAGTCAGGATCCCATGAGCCCATTCAGAAGACATGGGCATTGTCAGTACACATCACATGCCCTAAAATAGCTGAAAGAATCAGACAACAGAGTGTTGACACTGGCTTTGGAAAGCAATGAATGTTTTATTATCTGCCAGTATATATAGTATTTAATGATTATTTACTCATCTGGAAACTCATCAAGATTATATATATATAATATATATATATATATATATATATATATATTATATATATATATGTGTGTGTGTGTGTGTGTGTGTGTGTGTGTGTGTGTGTGTATGTATGTGTATATATATATATATATATATGTATGTGTATATATATATATATGTATGTGTATGTGTATGTGTATATTTATATAATTATTATGTGAAGATTATTATATACCCAGTATGATGGCTATTTTTGTTGTCAATGTGACTACAAACAAAAATGGAGAACATATCTGTTAGTGATTTCTGCTTTTTTAAGTGGGTAGATATACTTCTAACTTACATCTCTATGCAAGTATGATGACACACATTTAATCTACATTTTAATTCATATCCAAATTTCACCATGATTTCTGTTGGAAACTTTTATAAGCCCATGGAAATAGGAAGCTTTTCATGTGCATTGCTTCTTCATCTTCGTTTTGTATTGAATTCAGAACAACCAGCACAGCAGTTGCAATAAATATAATGGATTAAGACCTATCATCTCAATCACTATTTAGAAAGGTACCTCACTGGCTTGTCTACAGTCTGGTCTTATGAAGATTTTCCTACCTCTGATGACTCTAGCTTGTGTCAAATTGACTTAGAACCTGCAAGGACACTTAATTTATCTCCATAGGTTTTTATTAATATTCACTTAAATTAGTATATTTCCACTATTCTCATGGCAAGTCCAGGCTGATAACACACAAGAGAAGGTCATAGCTATGTGAATGCTAAAAGCATAATCTGCTGAGGGTGTACTTATAAGAGTTCAGTGTGTGGCCTCCACAGAGAATCCATCACTGAGAGACAGTAGAGCAGTGGGATCAGGAAATGGAATTATCAGATTTGATTTTAAATGAAAATGTCACTTTCCTTGTCTACTCTACAGAACTTAGATACTATAATCACATGATCTTATAAGTGTAATGTGTTGCATGTGCCCCAAAGTATTTTCAAATATTAGATAATCATGGTCCCATTACAAGAACAAAGACCCCTTTATCTCCATTTTTATGACATTTATTTTTATTCTTTCTTTTAGTAAATGACTTTCACACCATTGGTTATAGGCAACATAGAATTTTGAATTTAATTTCCATTTTGTGGAGAAAAGAGAGGTTGGTTTGTGTAACTTATTCTGTCAACATACGTTGGACAAGATTAATGAGACTAATCAGAGAATGGAGGACAGACAGATGTCCACCAATGAGGACACCATGTCTTAGTTCTGTGTTTTCTGATCCCTGTGTTATCCTGTGAACCCACATCTCAGACAAGTGCTGGGAATGTGTTGTTATTGAGAAGAGAAATAAGGCTGATCTCCTTGAGAAACAATGCACTTACCTATAATTGTGAATACTGTTGAATCAAGTAAAACATTTATTAATCAAAATGAGGAATGAGCTTTTGTAATATTAACATCTGAATCTAATTAGGATACCTATGTTACAGAAGAACTCTTCCTTTGACTATCTCATAGCACAAAATTAGCAATGTTTACATTATTTCAATAATAATAATAATAATAATAATAATAATAAATATGTATGGCTCTCGGCCACATTTAATAATAGCATATTATGTTCTTTAAATATGGAGAGCTGATCTTATGAGTTAGCTCTCAGAAAGATGATGTGTCTTCATTAAATTGTGGACATGTGTTAAAAACTTCATGTTAGGGAAGATGAGTACAATTAATCTCAAAGATTAATTAAGTACAATAAAAAGTAGAAATGTTACAAAACTGCAGCCATGAGAGAAGAAAATCCATTATCAAATCTCCCTGAATGTCCTCACCAACACAGTGTTTCACTGAGTTATCTTGATAAATATCAACTCTAGTTTGTTCTTATATTACACTAGTAGATTATAGAACCACTTAAATATTCTACTAGTGTGTGAAGAACTAATAACTTTAATAGAATATGAGACTGCAGAGAAGGCTGTAGCGAGTTTCCATGTCTGGAAGAAGAGTCCACATCTTTAATATTAAAAAGCATGCTCATACAGCATAGGCCAGAATTTCTTAGATTCTGAAGTCAGCCTGAGAATGTTGGTTGTCACTGCCCCCTGCGGGTCCTGAAGATCCCATGTAGGGAGGTTTTTGTGCAGGTTCATACTAGACTTCCTTCACTGTGTCTCCGGTACAGTAGTATGTGGCTGTGTCCTCAGTTTGCATATTGTTCATTTTTAAGAAAACTTGGCTCTTGGAGGTGTCCCTGGTGATGCTCAGTCGGGATTTGAGAGCTGAATTATAATATGTGTTTCCATCATACCTTATTCTTCCCATCCACTCCAGACCCTTTCCTGGGGGCTGGCGAACCCAGTGTACACTATAGCCAGTTAATGATAACCCAGAGACAGTGCAGGTGAGGGACAGGGTCTGTGAGGGCTGCACCAGGTCAGGACCTGACTCCTTCAGCTGCACCTGGGACAGGACACCTGTGGAAAAGCAACATCACCATCAGTCAGACATTCCACAGATGTCATTCTTGAGTCCTTCTCCTGAAACTCTGAGACACTTACAGCTTGGCAAGGTGACCAGGCAGAGGAGCAGCACCAGGACAGCCATGCTCTGATGGAGGCTCTAGTGAGAAGAGGATGGGGCTTGTCAGCTAGGCCTGGGCTTTCAGCCTGAGCTGAGGGCTGCTTTGCATTGGGGGAGGTTCCTGAGGGGATAAAAGCAAGCACTCAGCAGGGTTTCCATTTTTCCTCAGGTGACTAAGATTTTGCCTTGTGCTTTTTAGAGGAAATAGAAATGTTGTCTCATGAACATTGTTTCTGTTTCTGATTGGATTTCCAAGTCCAGATAAACAGAAAATTAAATGTTTCATATGATTCAGGTCTTGGAAGCAAACACTGGGATGTTTAGAGTTAGTGAGTCCACATTCATAGAGTGCAGGCAGAACCAGGTACCATAACCTTCATTAGTTTGTGTAGCTCTGTAAATTGCAGGAGAGAGTTTAGGATTTAACTGGGTCTCTTATTATTGGAAGCACTGCTAAAACATTAGTTAAATTTTTTCTTGGCTTCAGAATAGTGAGTCTTATTCTTATCACTCATTTAGGAAATATCTCTCATGAGGGTGTTCTGTAAAAGTTTTAGTTATGTGATTTCATGTGTTTATCTGTATGTACTTTTTATGTCTCTTTTAGTCTCTGTTCATCCTGTAGCACATAAAAACTCAGGTTCCTAAATATATTTCTATATTGGTGTAGTACTGAAAAGTCTGCTGTGTATAAGAGGCCATAGTGGTCTATGCAACCAGGCTTGAGGATCATGTCGATGAATTAATGAATGATCGAGAGATTCCTAAGTGATGATAGATGTTGAGCAGGGACAGGAATGAACATGGAGACTCTGTGCCTTGAGGAGTTTAAGACCATAGAGAACCAGACACTGTAGTACCTTTCTCCATTGGTAATTCACACCACCAGAGGAAGGATTGAAGAACTGGAAACAACATGTTCTTTCAGAAACCAGAAAATATCTGTCTTTCTTGTTGGCACTGGGGACCTGTAGAGGGCCGAAGGCACAATTGCAGCATTCGCCATCACTAGATGGCGCTGACATTGTGTGTCTATTATTGGTAAACAAGTGAACTGCGCGTGCGCCAGGAGTAAGGGCGGGAATACAGCTTTCACCATTACAAGATGGTGCTGACCTCGTGTGCCCCTGCCTTGTAATCAAGCTATGTGTGCATGCGCTGAGGTAAAATGCGCGCCAAGTCACAGCCCAGCCCGGGGAGTCATCTAGGGTAATGAGTTGGCAGCCAATCAGGTATGACACGCCGCTCTGGGTGTATATAAGTGCCAGACGGCTAGGGCTCCGTGTCTTTCCTCGTTTCATGGTAATAAACAAACTGCAGAAGGACTCTGTGTGTGTCCACGTGTGTTCGGTCTTGCTGGCGAGGCGTTGCGCGGGGCACAGGGACCTCAAGTTTTGTGTCTCATATTTCATTGCACATAATTTTGTAATGTGAGTGGCAGTGGTGGAGACGGGTCTTGACATTGGTGAGACAGCCATCCTGTGCAACTTCTGATGGGTACACACCCCTGTGAGTGCTCTACTCCTCCTGTTTATATTAGAAGAATATTTTTGAGGCATTATGCTCAGTATATCCCATTTGGGTTTCTCTGAAATTTTCATTGTCCTTTTAAAATTTGGGAAGGAATATGAAAGAAATAAATATCTATTTCTCACAGAGTATTGGGAACTTGATATGATACCCCTTTCTCAAGTAGTTTTATCTTAATGCTACTTGAATTTCCCTTTCTTATGAAACTCTGTAGAAGGAAGTCACTAAGAGAGTTCATTTTTCCAAAGGGAAAGAGTTCATGGTGAAGCCACATATTTTATAAATTATATTTGAGAGGTCTTGATGCTGCAGTCTCACATTTAAATTACTACCATCCCTATTTATACAACTTCTTCAGAAATCCTAGGACAAGAGAGTGACTTGTGATCTGTGACTGCAGCTGTGTCTGTGCTTGCTTTTATGTGTAAGGTGCATGAGTTGTGTGAGAAGGTTGGTGAGAGTTAAGTTCATGTGTATTATTGGTCCACTCACCCTTTCTGAATTCCTCCCTGGCTGTAATGTCATTTCACAAAACCCCCTAAACCTGAAACATAAATGAGTTTCCTCTAAGATGCCATGGTTCTCCATTCTTCAGGATCCTTTACTTTTGTATATGATACTGTTCTCTAAACTCAGTAATTTCTGCCCTCTGTGATGCTCTGCCTTTTGTTTATTTCTGAGTAAATGCTACATTTAAAAGATGTATGTATAGTGGGCCTATAGAGATATTCGTGTGATTAACCTTCATGACAAACAAAAATGTTTGAATGATGACTTAGCTTAGATTTCCATGGATAGCAAGAGTGCTAAGTGTGACACCAACCTTTAATCTCACTTCTGGGAAATGGAGGGAACATCAGCAGGAGATCACTGGCCAACAAGTCTAACCAACTCAAATACTAATGCCCAATATCGAACATGTCTGAAAAATGTGGTGCTGATTGACATTGGAAGGCCTTGTATGTCACCATGTACTCATACCCCACTACTCAAACACACACACACACACACACACACACAAACACAAACACACACACACACACACAGTCACACTCACAGACACACATCCATTAAGAGAAAAACACAGTAATAAATAAACACAGAAACACATGTAACATGGAAAGCAGAAATAATTTGAATAAATATGTGGACTCATCAGGGTTTGCTAAAACATATATTTGTAGAGAGAATCCCTGATTGTGATATGCAAAGACAGCCCAGGCACAAATGACACAGAGACTTCAGGAATGGCCAGCCAAGGGCTGGCCAAACTTGAAAATAATTCTGTGGGCAACAATCAGAGTCTGACACTAATAATGATACTGTGTCATGCTTGCATACAGGATAAGTTACAGTTATGCATATTGCATAACTCTCCTCTGAGAGTCTCCACATAGCAGCTGACTAAAAGATATGTAGAGATCCACAGTCAATAGTTAGACAGAGCTCAGTGTGTATTTTCAAAGATTTAGGGTAAAGACTGAGAAACCTTGAAGACCAAACAGTAAACTAACCTGGTTGCTTGGAGTCTTCCAGAGACTGAACTACCAGCTGAAGAGCATACATGGGCTGGACCTAATTTGACTACAGTTAATAGCAACATACTATATTTTTCCTGTCTGTCTTTTTTATGAGATGCCCTCAAAGCATGAACTGCATTGTCATTCAACAATGAACCTGTGTTTGAAAACATCATAGTTATAGGATGAATATAAGCAGTTCCATAAGCAGTTCAACACAATGATAATTAGGTATGTTACTAAAAATGTAGGCAGCAGAACAACAAATCTTTGCCAAAATTTCTCTGGATGTCTTTCACAACATTGTGCTTCAATGAGGTTCTTGATAAAAGTCAATTCAAGTGAAAGTTTTTATATTACACTTAGTTTTTTATTTTTTGAGACAGGGTTTCTCTGTATAGCCGTAATGGTTCTGGAACTCACTCTGTATACCAGGCTGGCCTTGAACTCAGGAATCCACCTGCCTCTGCCTCCCAAGTGCTGGGATTAAAGACTTGTGCCACCACTGCCCAGCTAAGTGTAATTATCATATTTCCCTTTTTTTTTTTTTTAATTTAAAAGAATGGTTCCTTACAAAACTAGACTTAACATGAGTAGTTGCATAACAACAATTGGAACCTATGGATTACTAATTTCCTGGGGTCCTTCTCATCAATCAGAATAATTTAAGGGTCTCAATATTTTTGCTTTTCACCTTATAGATTTGCATAGATATTCCTGTCTGAACTCACAGTGATTTTGCATCACTGTGTCTCTTGATATGGCTATGCCCTCAGTCTTCACGCTGATCATTAACGGGTAAACAGTTATTTTGATATTGTCTCTCTAGTTGGTGAAACTGTCCTTCAGGGCACTGGCATAGTTTATATTACTACTATAGTTACTGATGGATGAGACACACTCCAGGCTTTTTCCTTGAGCCTGGTGGAATGAATGCAAGGCATAACCTCTGAAAGTGAATCCATAAGCTGTACAGAGGAGTTTCAAGGACTCTAAACACTACATCAAGTCTACCAGCCTCCACCAGCTGCAATGCACAACAGATGCCTGAAGACACAAAGAATTCTGGCCAGAAAACAGTCAAAGAAGCCCAATGTCTTTCTCATGTCCATATGTACACTCAGCATCTTCTGTTCATCAATTGCCTTTTAAAATAGCAATAAGAAAAATACAGGTGATCCTCAAGTCCATGATGAGTAGTCTCTGATCAATATATACATATACATTGGTATATATTACATAACACATACACATATACATATACATTCTGTAGACATGTATATATATCATGTCTTCTTAGTGAAATCAAAGAAGCACCACACATAGTTGTGTTCTATGTAGGAGCTTAGTCTATTCTACTTTCTCCGATGGACATGGCCTCTTTCTCATGAAGCTCAGAGACAGTGCCACATCTGCCTATAGAAGATATCCAAACACCTTCTTTGTTTTTGAGACACTTCGAACTTTTTGAATATTACTTATTTTTGAAATAAAACTGTCCTTTGGCCTTATAAAGGCTTGCAAGTATGACATCCTTTCTCACTGTATGTTTACTGCTCAGAGTTTGCTAGGAAGAAATATTTTTATTTGCTTCAAACTCTTGTTTTGTTACCTGAAGGTCTCCTTTAGATACCTTCTCAGTCCCCTCCACTGTTGCTGACTTCCATTTTTACACCAGGCAAATGTCCTCATGTTGTTTCAGGGTAGTTTTTATTTTCTCAAACTAGTATAACTAATAAATAAAGGGGTCATCAATGAATTCTTATCAATTGTTTCACATTACCAATACAACCTTACCTTTGTTCCCATTTACCTTTCATTCAATATTTCTTTTTCTTCCAGGGTTCCATTCTTGTTTTCTAACCTACAAAACCAATGTACCATACAAAGACCATCTCAGACACACAAAATCTATGTTCTGCACATGGGAGAAACAAACAGAGTTTTTCCTTCCCAATCTTCATAATGTTGTATGGCAGAGATATCCAGTTTCATCTACGTTCCCCTAAGGATCAGAGAAGACTGACAAAGAGGATGTGGAAAGAATGTAAGGGCCATGAACTTATCACGGCTATATAAACACACCTAAGGAAAAAAAATCTATCTAAAACCCTGGTATAGAAAGGGCTGATGAATTCTGGGCCTTGGCTGAGGATCTCATGCAAAGAGAAATTTTCTGGAGAAGAGAATCTCCCACATGGCCCCAGATCAAACACAGACATGGAGGGAAGAGAGAGAGAGAGAGAGAGAGAGAGAGAGAGAGAGAGAGAGAGAGAGAGAGGAGAGAAATGAGAAAAACATAGAGAGGTAAGCACACACACACACACACACACACACACACACAGAGGAACTCACACACACAGAGAGTGGTGCTAAGTGAACGATAAGTATTGTAAGTATTAGTAAGGCCATCTCTTGAGTCTCCTAGCTATCTGGAACATAGTATTTATCCTTCATTTAATTAGCAGGGATTTGTGGCATTGGGGATGGAGATGAACCAGAAGAGGTACAGAGTAAGAGGTAGCTGATGGCTATCAATCATCAGCTAAATGCAAATTAAAAACTAAGAACAAGAGACTGTAGAGTTTCTCTCCATACTTTGGTAATGGAAACACCAGGACAGAGAAGTAAAGAGCTGTAGTGATCTGTTTGCTAGAACTCAGAGATGTGGATCTATTACTTAGCATTGGAGACCTTACATACTGTGTTTCTCATTTCAAATGCATAATCTTTATAATATGAGTGGCAGTGGTCCAGGGAGGTCTCAACATTATGCAGAAAGCCATATGTGCATGTTGTGATTGTCATCTACTGTATAAGTGCTTTGTTTCCCTTTGTCATGTTAGGAGAAAAATTTTTCACCCATCATTCTCAGTATGTCTCATCTTGGCATTGTCTGATAATTTCATTGTGGTTACAAAAATTTGGGAAGGAATGTCACAGTAAAAAATGCACATGTCTTATATTGGGTAGGTAGGTATACAGGCACTTATTCCACTATTTCTGTCTTTGGTTACTTCAGAGATAATCTATTTTTCTATGCTGTACTGAAATTCTTCTTGGGTTTCTCTATTCCTTAAATTTCATAGAATGAAGTTACTAGGAACAAGGCATTTGCAAAGGACTTTAGTTCAGACTAAAACCACACCTCATTTACAGTTATTTTCTATTTCAGAGGTGGATCCTTATTAAGTGTTTGTTCAATCATTTCTTTTCTTATGGGTAGTGAACACATGGACACTCAGTTCATGGGTCATTGTCACAATGACACTACCAGGCTGTTCATTTGTGTGGTGGTTAGAATTTTGTCAATATAGTAGAAACTAGGGTCATGAGGAATGAGGAACCTCAGTTAGAAAAAAATGAGTCCATCAAATTGGTTTGCAAGCAATTGTGTAAGGACATTTTCTTGATTAATGGCTGATGTATGAAATCTGAGGCAGATTTGGATGGTGGCATCCATGTGCATGTATTCCTGTTTTATATTAGAAAGCATGTGGAACAACTCTTGAGAGCAAGCAAGTAAGCAGATTTCATTCATGGCTTTGGATTCTGTTCCCACTATCAAGTTCTTCCTCTGATTTCCTGTCCTGATTTTCCTCCATGTGGGTCTATAAGAGTCAAGATGACCTTTTCCTTCCCATGTTGCTTTATTCATGGTGTTGGTCACATCAGTAGATAACAAAATAGGAGTATAGAATAATTTTAATCCATCATGTTTGCTTCCCTTACAAGGGTTCACACCCAAAGACTTAGATCTATGTGATCTGACTAGGATACAGACATTCCCTTAGTACACACCTTAAATCCTAAGCAATGTAGGTAATACTAGCTTCTAGAGGGAAGCAGCTATATTTGAAAGTGACTTCTCTTTAAACAGGCAGCCTACAACTAAGCCTACAAGTCAGCAGTTCTATCAGGTGAATAAAAATTACACTTTAGAGACTTGTAGGACACCAAGAGCATCCTGCTTCTCCATGGAAGCCTTTGAGGATCTCCAGAGAACAATCATATTGGAACCTTCCTTCAAAACATTCTGGTCTACCTAGGGCTCAGTAACAGTACTAAGTTGTGTGTATGGTCCCCTATCTCCATTGCCTAGCTCTGGGTTTGGCCTGTCATCTTGAGGATCTGGTAGGATGCTTGTTTTCCGGTGGCCTTGAGGGGGATCCACAGGAACAATCATCTTCAAATCCTCTCCCACAAACCCCATGTTAGTCATGTATGTCCTGGGTTGCAGTCAGCATAGGTAAGCTGTGTGCTTCCCACTGGCCTCCTCTGTCTATCCCATGGTTCTCTCTGACTTCCTAGGGTTTCATGGTGACATCAGGGTCATCCAGCCATAATCACAGAAAACCAGATGGCTAACAGACAGTGTAAGAAGACAGTGAAAGAGAGCGAAGGAATTATAGCACCACTAGTGCCCAGCTGTATTGCAACAGCAAGCCCTGAGGATTCTAAGGCAAAGTACAAAAATGTCCTTAAACCCCATTTTATAAATATGAGATAATCATTTTAAAAAGGAAATGAATATATCCTGCAAATAAATGCACTTAAATACATTCAAATATGTGAAAGAAATGAATAAAACTTCCAGGAACTGAAAATAAAAATAGAAACTATCAAGAAAACACAAACTGAAGCAATTATAGAGATGGAAATCCCAGGAAAGAGAACAAGAAATACAGACACAAGCATCAGCAGTAGGATACAAATGATATAATGCTGGAAAAAAACACAAGAATCAAATGAATAAACAATACAATAGAAGAAATTGATACAATGGTCAAAGAAAATGCAAAAATCTAAAAATTTGATGACAAACACACACAAAAAAAAATTCCACGAAGTTTGGGACAGTATGAAAAGATGAAACCAAAGAATAATTGGCATAGAAGGAGAAAATTCCCAGTTCATAGGTCCAGAAAACATCTTCAACAAAAATCATAGAAGAAAATTTCACTAGCCTAAAGAAAAAGATTCTTATAAATGTACAAGGGGCTTTCAGAACACCCATATAGTGTGCCAGAAAAACATACTTTTGACAAAAGAAAAATCAAAATCCTATATGTATAGAAAAAGAAATGAATATTAAAAGCTGCAAGAGAAAAATACAAAGTAAAGTATAAAGGCAGACCTTTCAAAATTGCAGAAACTTTTTAATAGACTCTAGAAGAGATTAGGCTGATGTCTTGCAGATCCAAGAGTCTTCAGATGTCATTTCAGAGTACTATACACAACAAAACATTCAATAACTATTGATTGATAAACTAAAATATTTCATGACAAAACCAATTTTCAACAATATCTTTTAACTAATCCAGTCCTATATTGGATAATAGAAGGAAAAGTCAAATCCAAATAGGGTAACTTCATCCAGGATCACACAAGAAATAAATAATGTCACACCAGTAAAACACAAAGAAGAGAAACTCGCACACACACACACTCACCCACACATGCACAAACACACACACTCACACACACATAGATGCACAAACACACACAATCATCACCAACATCAAAATAACAGAAATTAACACACAGTGGTCATTAATATCTCTCAACATCATTGGCCTCAATTCCCAAATAAAAAGACAAAGATTAAATGAGTGGATACATAAATAGAATTCATCATTCTTCTATGTACAAAGAACATACTTCAATAACAATGTTAGACACAAGCTAAGAGTAAAGTTCTAGAAAAGATTTCCAAGCAAATGGACCAAACAAACCTGCTGGAATAGCCATTCTAATATCTAGTAAAACAGATTTTCAACAAAAATAATCAAAGAAGATGGAGAAGGACACTTCATACCCATCCAAGGAAAACTTGAAGAGGCTGTCTTAATTCTGAGTATCTATGATCTAAAGCCAAGGGCACCCACATTCTTAACAGAAATATTAATGAAGCTTAAATCATAGAGTGAACCTCAATTGGGAGGGGAAACTAAGGGGGGGACAATGACTGGAATGTAAATAAATAAAACCAACAGAAACTTCATTTTTTGATATAAAGCCAAAACCATTCAGTGGAGAAAAATAGCATCTTCAACAAATGGTGCAGGTCTAACTGGATGTCTGAATGTAGAAGAATGCAAATGAATCTATATTTATTACTCTGCACAAAACCGAAGTTTAAGTGTATCAAAGACTTCAACAGAACACTGTGTACACTAAATCTAATAGAAGAGAAGGTAGGGAATTGCCTTGAACTCATTAGATAGAAGACAACTTCATGAATTGAACACCAATGGCTCGGGCAAGAAGTTTCCTGTCTGTTCATCCTGCTCCACTAATGGCTTTCTTGACTGGTCTCAGTGGGAGAAGATGTATAAAGTCTGACTGTGACTTGAGCTGCCAAGATTTATTTTGCAGTAAAAACAATATCAGGTATTTCTTAAATTCTTGTCAATACAATTTTGTGCACTAGTTTTTTCCTCAATAGTTATTGCTTAGACATAGGCAATAATTTGTACAAACACTAAAGATAGAAAAGACCATTGATTCTCCATTCTCTTCCAAGGAATTGCCACCTGTGTGAATACCGCAGGAGAAGGGGATTTCCTCTGCCATTGTTCTCCTGGGTACAGTGGCCTGACCTGTGAAACTGCTGCTAGTTCTGGTGGAGGGAAGTCCTGCAAACATGGAGTCACCTGCCATAAAGACCTTGAACACCTTGTCTGCATTTGCCCTGATAGATATGAGGCATAGTTCTGAGAGGCAGATCACAATGAGTGTGCTTCCAGTGTTTGCCACAATGGGACTGTGTGTCTGGATGGCATCAGTGGCAACTCCTGCTTCTATGTGCTTGGATACCAAGGGAGACATTGTGTCTTACAAGTGGATGAATGTGTTTCTGATTCCTGCATGAATGAGGCAGTATGACTCAGTGAGATGAGAAGGTACAAGTGTGTCTGTTCTTGAGAGTATTCTGGTGTGAAGTGAGAGTTGGACATTGATAGACGTGAATCCAAGCATTGACTATATGTTGTTGCTTTCAGGATGCTCCTGGGATTCTGTGACTATGCACATGGATTCTTGGGAGATCACTGTGAACTCAAATTTGATGAGTGTGCCTTGGAATTAAGCTTTATTCTCTACATACCACCATGTTGCATTTAGGATACATGATTTCAGATCTGATATTTTAGGCTATGAACCTTCAGCACTGAAGGATTTATCCCTCAGTGTAGATGTCAACTAATCCTTCACATAGAGACCTCAATTCAGAACAGAATTTTTTTCCAAAATTTTAATGTGTATCATGTGATTCTTTTATTTACTACTTCCGAATTCATGAACAATATCATTGTCAGTTTTACTCCTGAAAAGTTCTACAGACAACAGGGTGTATGTGTAAGACATACATCAAAGAACTATGTTCCTACAGTTGGAAATACTGAAAAATCACAGCAATATTGACAGGAAAAGTAGAACATATAGGATAACCACAGAACTATTCACAAATTGGTTGAATTGTCGAAGCAAGAATCCCATTAATGAACCGTGCTTATCTCAGCTGTGAGACATAGGTTTTTTTGTTTGTGTATATCAAGGGAAACTAAAAGAATATCAGAACTTCAGACTTAGGATTAATATAATTCTACCAAGTAGGAGACTTTTCTAAGGCAGAGGGAGTCAATAATCAGATTCACCAATTTCTGTCAGTGATACAAACATGCAGTAGAAATCTCTAATGAGGGACTTTTGAGTCTTTAAACTGTTTTTCCAAGCTTAATTAATCTGAAGCAGGGGCCACCACTTTCTGTGGAGAGCCACAAGTGACAGAAGTGTTCTTACAGATGAAGAATGTCCTGGTCATCATGCCAAGTCCTCATCCCAGCAAAGCAGTGAGGTTCCTTCCCACAGTAAGGATCAGAGGAGAGCATCATGGTCCATGCTTGATTTCTTCCATGGCTGAACTGAACTGAAGTCCACTCATTCAGGGCCTGTTCACTGTGAACTTGACTCCAACTCATTTCTATGGCTTTTGTGATGAGAATCCCAAAACTGAGAATTGTGTGCTGAATAAGCATCAAGGTGTGTTGGAAATTGAGATGAAATAAGAGACATTGTCAGTCACAGGCATCAGCCTGGTGGACCACAGTTTCTGGGTACCCTGTCATTCACTGATCTAGTGATGTCTGGGAAGCTGATGTGGGCATGATGTCAAAGCTTCAAATCCATCTCAGGATCTTTGTCCTCACACATGTGAATAGACCTAATGATGGCAGAGCAGAAAACATAAAGTAGAATCATTTGTAGAATGAACTGTGCTTCTTGCCCACATCTTCCAGGTCTCTGTCTAATTGTTCAACTACAAAATACAGAACACTCTCCTTCTGTTTTTCCAGAACTCATAGCACACCAATGTGTTGTAGCCACAGCTGTGCTATCAATACAGGCAACACAGATTCATGACAATCTGAGCAACGTAGATCAAATCCCATATGTCACCATGCTTTCATTGAACAATCATCATTCCATGGCTTCCAATAACTTCCTCCTCTTTTATAGGATCATAATTCATATGATACCAGAATGCCATCAAGAAGAATGTTCTATCCAGTTTCTAGGTACCACATCTGACTTGTTCTGAGCTTCAGATGAGGAATCCCCACTCAGAGTGAGCCAAGCATCCTATTTCTGGGACAGAAAAGAAATACGATACTTAGAAGCCTGGAGAAAGAACAAAAAAGGAATAAAAATCACTTGGTCCATTAAATTCAAGTGAACTATGCAAATTAAAGCATCATAAGTAGAGAGAAAGCAGTGAAAGAAAAGAGATATTCCCACTTAGGGGATTAGGAGCAGTTTGCAGGTGACTGAAGCTCAGTGAGTGTCACAAGCTGCATTGGCTCACGTCTCAGTGCTGTTGCCTCACACACACTTTATTACTAGCACCACAGCTGGGTCAGCACTGGGTCTGCTGCACATGGTTTGTGTGAGGATGATGGAGAGACTGAATGTCATCTGGGTCATAGGTGACTCGCCCTGCCTGGTTTCCATGTTGGTTCTAACTTGACTCTCACACAGTGCTCTAACCAGGGAACCTTACTAAGGCTCTGCTGTGTGTCTCAGGTTCCATAATCTCAAGGGTTCTTTGCTTCTTCAGGATCTAGTCCTGGTTGTCATACACAATCATGTCTGCCCTGTGCATTGCTTTGCATTGTGTTCAAGTCATGAGCTTATCCTCCATTAAAAGTCATCTATAATGGACTGTGGATATAGCTCTCTGCTTCAAGTTCCTACCACACATGCCAAAGGATCTGTGCTGAGTTCTCCATAATTCTAAAAAGAGGTAGGATTGGTAGACAACCAGTAAGCCCATGCCTGAGATGTGGAGACAGTGTGGTTATTAGGACACACTGGCTAACCAGTCTCGAAATATAGTAAGATCCAGGCACAATGAATGAACTTTATTTCAAATGTCAGTGTGTAGACTGATAGAAGAAGACATCTCATCTCATCATTTATACACACACACACACACACACACACACACACACACACACAGTCATTCACTCACATTCACACACTTAGCATGAGATAGAGAAAAATACAGAGGGAGAAGAAAACATGGAGAGAAAGAGTGGGAGACAGACAGAGAGAGAGAGAGAGAGAGAGAGAGAGACTAACATAGAAAGACATACAGAGAAAAGAAAGAAATATAATAAATAAATGCAAAACAGTAAAATACATATAACACAGGAAAATATAAAGATGAATAAAAGCTTGTACACTTCAGATATTACTACACACTACACTTGTAGAGAGAATAGTTTTATAGAGGAAGCCCAGAAACAGAAGAGTCCAGGCTTCTGTTCCTTCCAGGACTTTCTGAACAGGATAGAAGGCTTGTTAGTTAGATGTCTGTGTGCTTTCATCGCCCCTGCTGGTTCTGAGTGTCCTGCAGGAGGTCTGTGTTGGAGCTCACAGTAACATTCACTCACTGTGTCTTTTACACAGTAATACATGGCCGTGTCCGCAGGCTTCAGATTGCTCATCTGCAGGTATAGCATGTTCTTTGCATTGTCTCTTGAGATGGTGAATCGGCCTTTCACGGTGTCTGGATAGTAGGTGTAACCACCACCACTACTAATTTCTGCAACCCATTCTAGACCCTTCTCTGCAGTCTGGCGAACCCAGGACATGTAATAGTCACTGAAAGTGAATCCAGAGGCTGCACAGGAGAGTTTCATGGACTTTCCAGGCTGCACTAAGCCTCCCCCAGACTCCACCAGCTGCACCTCACACTGGACACCTGTAAACAGAAAATGCTTGTCAGAAAAATGTTACTAATAAAACTAAACAAAGAAACAAAACATTTTTTCTATTCCTCATCTGTACTGAACCTTATTTCTATAAATTACCTTTTAAATGAGGACCAGGAAAACCCAGCTGAGCCTGAAGCACATGGTGAGTGGTCTGTGATTAGTGCTGATCTGGGCTGGGCTCTCCTGCCAGAGCTGCAGGGTAAGGGCAGGGCTGGTTTTCATAGGCACAGAGGAGCCTCATTTGCATGCCTTCCTGCTCTAGCATGCTCTGGAGTTGGGCTTGGGCCTGAGGCAGTCTTCATAGCAGATACAAGAGATCTAGGACATCTCTGCTAGTTAAAGAATTTGTCAGTTTCAAACTCATTTCTTTTTTTAGTTAAGATTACACCAGACTTCATTTAGTTCCCCTTTGTACATGTGCACAGTAAGTTCTTTATTTCCAGACTCCAATTTCTTAGTATCAATGTGTAATTAAATAGCATTACACATAATGGTGTTTCTAGATATGTGCTTAGTCTTTCCCACTGTCTGGGTGCTCACTGCTTCCCTAATATGGCCCTTGGACAACATTATATCTGCAAGGTTATGGTAGCAGAACTCATTCTTTGTAGGGAATTTTTTGAATTTCACTTATTCATGACAGAATGCTGTCCTCAGGTCTTATTAAGGTTCCTGAGACACTCCAGATCCCTGTCTATCCACCACTCAGAATTCACTATAATTCTCTCTGAAGTCAATTCAGATGCTTTGCATCCTAATGTTCTCCATTTATTCTTTTTCAGTTCTGCACAGTTTTCTTTTTGCATCTATGTTCCAGGTAACTGTGACTGTCTTTATGATTTGTTAGGCTAGATTTCACTTTCCCTAATTAATATAATTAGTGCAAACTGGGTTTATAATTAACTTTTATGATGATTTTTCCTATTTAACCAGTTCTCTGGTTTCCATCCTCCTCTTTCCCTTCCTCTCTCCACACCTCACCTTTGATTCATATATCATCATTATTCCCTTTGTCTTAATCTCCTTTTTCCCATACTTAAGATGTGTCTTGTTTCAGGATTCCTTTTCTAGGTCCAAAAGTTACAAAACAGAAGCCAGAGACTCCTGATCCACTGAATGGTCTGTTTATGACAGAAACAAGGCATTGTTTGTCCTTTCAAGTCTTTGTTTTACTATTTGACTAGATATTTACCAGTTCTATCTGGTCTCATAGGAAACTAGAATACACTTTTCCCACTGAGGTCCACCCAGCAGCCCAAATTAGGGAAAAACTGGTCAATAGCAGTGAGTCAAGTACTGAGATAGCCCCTCTTCAATTGTTAGGAGACACACATGAAGACTAAGCTGAAACAGTTGCTAAAAACTGTGTGGATCCAGGTGCAGCTCCTGCATGCTCTGGTTGGTGTAACTAGGCTATGTGAGCCCATGTTCCCAGGTTTATTTGACTCTGTGGGTTTTCTTGTGGTATAGTGACCCCTTCTCATTCTATGCCCTACTCTTTCACAAGACTTCCTGGGCTCAGCTGATGTTTGGCAGTGGATATCTGCATCCACCTCCATCTGCTTTGTGGATGTGCTCTCAGGGGGAGACAGTTATTGGCTAGGTTCCTGGTCTGTAAGCATTGCAGAGTATCATCATTTAAGTGTACAGGAGATGGTTTTATTACATGGAATGTATCTTGAGGTGAGGCAATCATTGTTTGCTTCCTCAGTCTTTTGCTTCCTTTCTTCATCTCTACATGTTTAATGAAGACATATGTCGGGTTGAAGGTTTTATGGGTGGATTTGTTTCTCCCTCCTTCTATGGAAGACTTTTATTGAAGATTCTTTCTGTTTTCAATTGTATATTTTGGCTTCTTTGTCAAGATCAAAGTGTCAGAAGTGTATGGTTTAATTCTTGGCTTCCAATTACTGGTCTATTGATCTACATGTCTGTCTCTGTACCAATAATATGTATTTTTATTATATTGTTGTATATTATAGCTTTAGGTCGGGGATGGTGATTCCCTCAGATGTTTTTTATTGTTAAGAATTGCTTTCACTATTCTGTTTTTAGGGGAGGATTTGTGTTGTTGTTGTTTGGGTTTTTTGTTGTTGTTTTTTCTTTCTGTTTTTGCTTTACAGAAGAATTTTGGGAAACTTGGCCAGGAAAGAAAGAAAGAAATTAAAGACTTCTGGGAATTCACGAAAATTTAGGACACAACATACCAAACTTATGGGACACAAAGAAAACAGTTGCTGAGGGGAAAAAATTCATAGCATTTACATGTGCCCTGGTAAAGAAATTGGAGAAATCCTACACTAGTAAATTAACAGCACACCGGAGGCTCTAGAGAAAACATTAAGGAAATATCCTCAAGAGGAGTAGATGGCAGGAAATAATCAAACTGAAGGCCCAAAATCAACCAAACCAAACAATGAGTCACAAAACCCAAGCTGGTTCTTTGAGAGAACTAAAAAGATTTGGATAAACTTTAGCCAGGACAAACTTAAAGGCCCAGAGAGAATACCCAAATTATCAAAACAGAAATGAAATGGGAGACATAACAACAGAAATGGAGGAAGAAATTCAAAAACTCATCAGATCTACTTCATAAGCCTATACTCAATAAAAACTGGAAAATCTAAATGAAATGGATGCTTTTCTAGATGATACCACATAACAAAGTTAAATTAGAGCAGGTAAAACTATCTAAACAGGCCCATCTCTCTAACGAAATTGCAGAAATCATTAGAAACCCCCTACCAAAACAAAAGCCAAGGGAACAGATGACTTTAGTGGCAGTATTCCACCAGATCTTCAAAGAAGAATATTATCAAACATTGCTCAAACTATTCCATAAATAGAATACTGAATTAACACTACCTGAATTCATCCTGTGAAGCTTAAATTACTGTGATACCTAAAACATACAATGAACCAAAAAGAAAAAAAAAAAAAAAGAAAAAAAAAAACTTCACACAATTTTGTCTTGAACATTGATACAAAAGTACTAAATAGAATTCTCACAAACAGAATTCAAAGACATCAAAACCATCATTCCAAGAGTCAAGTATGCTTCATCTAGAGAAGCAGGATGGTTCAATATATGAAAATCCATTTACATAAGTCCACAATGTAAACATAATTCACATGGAAAAATAAAAGTCACATAATCATTTTCCTTAGTATGATGAAAATGCATTTGAAAAAATACGACACCCCTACTGTGAAAAGTTTGGAGAGCTCCGGAATTCAAGGCCCATCCCTCAACATAATTATAAGCATTTATAGCTAAGCAACAGCCATACCAAATAATGGGAGATCTTGAACAATCCCATAAAATCAGGAACCAAGACAAGGAGGACCACACTATCCATTTCACCTATAGTAGTATGAAGTTCTAGCTAGAGCAATTAGACAACAAAACTAAATCAAGTGGATAAATATTGAGCAAAGAAGAAGTCAAGGGTTCAATTACTTGCAGATGATTATAGTATCTACATAAGCAACCAAAAAATTCTAAGAGAGAACTTCTACAGCTGATAACAACTTCAGCAAATTGGTGAATATAAAATTATCTCAAATAAATCAATAGCCTATTTATTCAAATGATAAATGGGCTGAGAAAGAAACTAGGGAAAATAACACCCTTCAACGTAGTCACAAATAATATAAAATATCTTGGGGTAACACTAACCAAACTTGTGAAAGATCTGTATGACAGTAACTCAAGTCTCTCAAGAAAGAAATCAAATATCTCAAAGATCTCAAAAAAAAGTGGAGAGATTCTCCCATGCTTTCGCATTGCAGAATTGACATAGTAAACATGACCATCCTACCAAAATAATCTACAGATTCAACACAATCCCCATCAAAATCCCGACACATCCTCCAAGGTTTTCTTTTCTTTTTTTTTTTTATTTTTTCTTTTTTTGGTTTTTCGAGACAGGGTTTCTCTGTATAGCCCTGGCTGTCCTGGAACTCACTCGGTGACCAGGCTGGCCTCGAACTCAGCTTATCTAGCTGCCCTAGGCGCGCTGGGTGATGTGTCCTCTCAGGATGAGTTAAGCTGCCAATACCTCATTAGCATAAGCCGCTCAGGAGGGGCACGAGGCCGACGCCATACTCAAAGGACTTGATTTACCAGTTTCTGAGCTGGCCACTTGGAAGGCAGCTGCTTACATTGTAAAACACGGCTGCCTACACTTGTACCAGAAAATGTGTAGTCTGAAAGTCTGAGGACATGGCATAGTTTACTGTGCGAGGAGAACAGATGAGTGAATGTTGCTATGAGCTCAAACACAAATTCAGAACAGCAGGGGGCGTGAAGAGAACCACAGAACTTAAGGTGAGTTATAGCCTGTATTGAAAGATTTGGCTGCTGTGTTTCCTAGGAAAGAAGCCCAAGGTCCATGCCTGGGAGCTGAGAATTTTAGCTGGCATCATGGAAATGTGACGAGCTCCTAAGAATGACCCTTTCAAGTCTTTTCACCTCACAGCCTTTTTAGGGTACTGCACTGGCTCACCCATATCGTCGGGAAGATGATAGGCAGCATCTACTATGAACAAGAAAAAATCGTGGAGGCTATGACCATTGTGAAACCCCATCTATGGTGGTTTGGGCATGGCGGGACTTGTAGAAACCCCACAAGGTTTCCGGACCTTCAAGACTGTGTTTGCTGAGGTGTCTGTGAGCGTGTAAAAGGCAATTCTATAAGAACAGACACAAATGTAAGATAAAGAAGTTTTACAAGTACTGTAAGAAATGGCAGGAGACACAGGCAAAAACAGCTGAAGAAGACTCCAAAGGCTATGAGAAGTACTGCAAGGTCATCCTCATAATTACCCACACTCAGATGCTTCTGCATCCCTATGTGCCAGTAGAAGGCACACTTGATGGAGAATGCAGGTGTATGGGCACTGTGGCTGAGAAGCTAGACTGGGCCTGAGAGAGGCTGGAGCAGGGGTTTGTCTGTAGGTGTTTTGGGCAGGATGAGATAATAGACTATACAACAGCATAACAAAAGAAAAGGGTACAAAGGGAGTGAGCAGTCTTTGGGCATACAAAGAAACTGCCCTGAATAAAACCATCGAGGTCTGCACAAGTTGCCTGTATTGGAGCCTGGCACCATGCATGCACATGGAGCTTCTCTATGGCTCAAGATGGGCAGAAAGACTACCATCACAGAAAAGCAGAGATTAACAAGAAGATTCACAGGATTGGTCAAGGCACCCATTCAAGTTGGTAAACTGATCAAGAACAATGCATCTACTGCTAAGACCTGTCTGACAAAAGCATCAACACACTGGGTGACTTTGTTCCTTATGTGACCAATGACTTCATCAGGCTCAAAAGCTATTGTGGTGGTCGGGGAACCAAGAAGAGAGTGCTTACATACTTTGGTGGGATATGTTAATTGGTAGTTAATATTTTTATGTTTAATTAATAATTAATTGATTGATTGATTGATTTTAATGCAGATGACAGCTGTCCCTTCTTCCTCTCCTCCTAGTCCCACCCTCTTATATGAACCTTCCAGTCACTCCTCCATTCTCATCAGAGAAGGGGAAGTACTCCCTGGATATGTCTTAGGGTTTCCCTGCTGTGAACAGACACTATTTCCAAGGCACCTTTTATAAGGACAACATTTAAAAGGGGTGGCTTACAGGTTCAGGGGTTTCAGTCCATTATCATTATCTTTCCCCCATTAAACCCCTATCTGAAAAAAAAATTTTTTTTTCAAAACCACTAGACAAAAGGGAGCAGGGTGCCCTGTGCTCTTTTGACTGCATCAGGGGCGTGCGGTTTCTGTTTGTGAGGTGCTTGTATTGTGTGAGAGGTTGGCCGCTGAAGGCATGTGTTTTTTGGGGTCATCGACCTCCTATTTTTTGGCTGCCTATACGTTTTTCCACAGTGCTCAAAAAGGGGAAAACCTACTGAGATTCCTCCTGAATCCGGGTTCCCAGGCCCTTCGGGAAATTCTTTATTTGGTGTAACTCTTCCAAAGAGGAATTAAAGATTTACATGGTGATGTCCATATTTTGTTAATTTCTGGGTCCATGCTATTTTAAAAATTTAAAACCTATAAATTGACTGGGAGTGATGCTGTGGATAAAAGTTCTTGCTATGAGTTTATTTTAAAGGGGGGAACAATATAGAGCTTTAAATTCTCCATGGACAGAAAAAAAAAACTCACTAAGAAACCCCATCCTGGGAAATGTGGTAGAGATACTAGGATATAACAGGGGTTTTCCTGACAAACAGATGAACAATGATTGTTACCCTCAGTAAGAACAAGTCTAAAGAAACTTTGCGATTACAAAAAAGGGAAATTTATTTTTACACAAAAATACACACAAAGAAAACAAAATAACCCAATTTGTGAAGGAAAAAAGTAATAAAGCCCCCACCCAAGGTTGCCCTCCCCGGGGAAGGAAAATTTTTAATAAACAAGGGGAAAATTTCTGATCCTTTTAAACATATGGGAAATGAATCCCTAGGTGATATTCAAATGCAGAAAGGATTCCAAGGAAAAGATGGGGAAGAAACGATTGAATGGCTAACTGGAACGCCTAAAGGAACTGATCCAATAAAAACAGAATCACTTCTACACTAATACTGACACTGTTATGCTGAGATTCGCTAGTTTTTTTTCCTAAAAAGAGCTCCACAGTGCAGTGCCCAAAAAGAAAACATATAGATGTAAGAATTACAGGAGTTCAGTGAGACTTAGAAAAAGAGTGGGGAGATTAAATGACCCATGGAAAACCTGGACTCCAAAAAACACAATCAACAAATAAAAACTACCTTTAAAAAGCTATTATTTCAACTTACTGAAATGTTTCATGGGGCTAGAAAAAAAAACGACATTGAAAAAGCATACATGGGCTTTTACCTGCCTCGACATTGGGGCAGACATGTAGATTGTTGTTCCTAAAGTCTTTCACTGGAGGAGACAAGAAAAGAGATAATAGTGTTAAAAATTGTAAAGAATAAAGTATTACAGTTTGTGGATAACTTGATTAATATGACATAAGCGACCCCAAATTTACCAGAGAACTCCTAAGCTGTAATAAACAACTTCAGTATCGTGGGCTGTATATGCATTAATGTCACAGATTTGTTCCTCATTGGTTATATCAGGGTAACTTGGGCCTGATAAGAAGAGTGAGAACACTTGACAGGAGATCTGCAAAGTGAGACATAAATGGATAGGTAAATAACCACTTTAAAAGAATACTGTGGGCTGAACGGAAGGTATGATAATCAAGTGTATGGGTAAGTCTTAACACACTTGTTGTCATTCAGAGTGCACTGTAGTGTTATAATGATCTAAACATTAGCATGGCTATATCAGCAAGCACCTACTTGATGAAAGAGAGAGAGATGAGAGTGAAGAGAGTAGATAGAGAGAGAAGTGAAGAAGATATAGAGAGGAGAGATAGTAGAGGTGGAGAGAGCGGCACAGGTGTCAGGATGATGTCCCTGTTGATTTAGGGAAGCGCCTGGAGTTTGTCAAAGGAACAAAACGGATTAGTGAGGTCACTACATGATTTTCTAGCCACAGCGGATGGTAGGTGGACTAATCTTACAGTTATCAATCATTTAACCTATAATATTGATGGAGAAGTTAGTGTATTCTATATATAACTATCTGGGTTCATTTTAAAATCCCAATGGTACCATGTAAGATATTAATATTACCACTTCACTAAAAGTAACTAAAAGAATATCTTATTAACTGAAAAATCCCTGCCATACGATAAATCATCACTCCAGTATAATTAACCAATTATTTCGTAGGAATACAATTCCGACAGTAAGGGCTAATATTCGTTGTCTGCTTTTTTTATTATATCTAAGTTGTTATTCAGTTTTCATTTAAATAATTTGTTAACATTATCTCATAGTGTGATATTATTAGATGTCAATTATACCTCCCTGAATTATATTTCAAATTTTTCATATAAGCACAAAACTCCCTACTCTAAAAAAACCAGCTATAATACCAATAATAATTCTATTTTAGACATCCAAAATTTTATTCGTTTCATAACCAATACAATTATAACCAACCAACCATCGAATATCCAAAATTCATTTAAATTATCATCTAAAATCCATTTTAATAACATACCTAAAAAACTATTTTCCAAACAAAACAAACACAACACTCATACATATTTCTAATAATACCTCAACCCACCAATATATATACCCTCTCAACCCCAATCCACTCCTCTCATACACATGTTCTCTTGTTTTCCCCCTTGTTTGTGTTTTTTTGTTTTTTCCAACCTTTCTTGTGTTTGTGTTGTTGGGTGTCCGCTCGCCCTTGGGGGGGGGGGGGAGAGAACCTGGAGAGGAAAAACAATTCCATGTATGTGGACACAGAGAGACTGGATAGTCGGCTTTTGATCAGAAAAATACTGAGTCAACCTCTGTTCAAGTGGAAACAGTCCGGATCCATAAGCAACGCGGTGAACTCATTGAGAATGCATATGGTATTATGCGTACGCATTGCTAAATAATGGCCTTGAAATATTAAGGGATCGTGGAGTTCTTGACAGACTGGTTTTGGGAAAGCATGAATGTTTTATTATCTGAGACTGTATATAGTGTTTGAATGATGATTTATTCACTAGGTAAACTCTAAGATATGTATATATATAAATTAAGTGAAGTTTATAGTTGTATACCCACTTTGATGGGCTATTTTTGTTTGTCTCAATGGGATTACAAACCAATATGGAAGAGCCATACTGGTTAGTGCTTTCTGCTTTATTTTTATGTGGGTTAGATATAATTCTAACTGGATCTCTGAAGTATGATGACCAACATTTAATTCTACATTTTAATCCAGATCTAGTTTGCACCAGGTTCTTTGTTGGAAACCTGTATATAAGCACATGGTAAATAGAAGCTTGTCATATGCATTGCTTGTCCATTTCTTTTGTTATTGAACAGAGAACAATTCGCACAGGAGTTGTCTACACACATAAATGTGAGTAAAGACCTCCCATATTATCACCACAATTAGAAACGTACCAGATACTGGACTTGTCTACAGCTGGTATAGAATGAAGCAATTTCTCTCTGAGTAACCTGAGCTTGGTAAATTGAAACTAATAAGCCTGCAGAGCAATCCAATTATCTCCATAGTTTTTAAAAAATTATTAATTATATTAATATATTACTCTTTCTCATGGGACAAGTCCAGACTGACAATCACATAAGAGTAAGGACATAGTCTAGTGAATGGCTAAAAGCATAATCTGTAGAGGAAGGTTGATTATAGAAGAGGTCAGGAGTATAGATCTCCACAAAGATCCATCACTGAAAGAACAACAGGGGGTAAGGGAAATCAGTTACTGGAATTATCAGATTTGATTTTAAATTAAAATGTCACTTTCCTTGTCTACTTACAGCTAACTTCGATACTATGGCTCACGATGGGTCTTGTAAGTGTAATGTGTTGGATGTGTCCTCAAACTGATATGTCAAAAAATTGAGAGAATCATAGTCCCTGTTTACCGGAAACAAAGATCCCTTTCTCCCATTTATAACTTTTTTTTTTTGCAAAGAGACTTTCCACGCCATTGTTATATAGGACAAATAATAGAATTTTTAATTTAATTCGAACTGTGGAGACAGAAAAGGAGAAGGGCTGGCATTATGTAATATCTATTTAGTGCCCACAACATAGGCAAGTGAAGAATGAGCTGTAACTAGGAGAATGGAGGCGAAGATGTCACCAGTAGAAGGACCACCATGTATAGTTCTGTGTTGTTCTGATCCCTGTGTTATCATGTGACCACATCTCAGACACAGTGATGGAGATGTGTTGAGAGAGAATAAGAATGATCTCTTGAAGTAACAGGTGCCCTCTACCTTTAATAGTGAATTGTGTTGTATATGCAAGTGTAAAATATGTATAATCAAAATGAGGAATGGAATTTTGAAACATTATACATTTGTATCTTATTAGTCTGCCTGTGTTACAGAGGAAACTCTTCCATATTGGAACTACATGGTAGACATGATTAGCAATGTTATAGACATTTTTCAATAAATATGTATGGTCTTGGCTCTACATTTAATAATAGCAAGTTTATTATGTTTCTTACATATGGAGAGCAGATCTTATGAGTTAGGCCCGGAGAAAGATAACTGTGTTCATTAAATTGTGGGCATGTGTTTGACAAAAACTTCATTTTATGGAGAAAGTGAGTACAATTAATCTCAAAAAAGCTCAGTTAAGTACAGTAAAAAAGTAGAAATGTTACAAAACTGCAGCCATGAAGTTAGAACTCTGGAAATGTGGTAGCATGATCACTAGGAAATGATCACTGGGGTTCACTGACCAACAGATGAACAATGATATGTTAATGCTCAGTAAGAGAACATGTCTAAAGTATCATGGCGATTAACAGAAAAGTCATCTTATGTGTACACAAACAGGTACACACAAAGACACATAGACTAATACACACATCTGTGGATAGAGAAACATTGTAATAAAGAAACACACAAATGAATGTCATGCAGAACACGGAAATTTGAATAAACATGTGGAATCTTCATGGATTCCTAAACATTATGGGTAATGAATCCCTGAGTGTGATATTCAGATGCAGCAAGGATTCAAAGGACAAAGATGGAGAAGAAAATGAGGGAATGGCTAACTGGTAACTGGCCTAAACTGATACTGATCCAATAGACAAGTATCAATCTCTGACACTAATACTGACACTGTTATGCTTGTAGATAGCAGCCTAGTTTTTCTCTCCTACAATGAGCTCCACAGTGCAGCTGACCAAAAGAGACATATAGACTGTCAAGAATTACATGGAGTTCAGTGAGACTTAGAAAAGAGTTGGGGAAGGATTAAATGACCCATAGGAGACCTGGACTCCAAAAAACAACAATCAAACAAAATAAAAACATAACCATAAAAAGCTATGTAGTCAACTATACTGTATGTTTCAAGCTACTAGACAAAACGAACAATTGAAGAGCATACATGGGCTGTACCTAAGCCCTCTGCACATGTGTGGCAGACATGTAGATTGTTGTTCCTAAAGGTCCCTTTCAACTGGAGGAGACAAGAAAAGTAGATCATAGTGTAAAAATTTGTAAAGAATAAAGTATTACAGTTTGTGGATAACTTGATAATAGACATAAGCGACCCCCAAATTCTACCAGAGAACTCCTACAGCTGATAAACAACTTCAGTATAGTGGCTGCTTATGCATTTAAGTCACAGATTTGTTCCTCATTGGCTATATCAGGTAACTTGGCCTGATAAGAAGTGAGAACACTTACAGGAGATCCTGCAATGTGTGACATAAATGGATAGGTAACATAACCAACTTTAAAATGAATACTGCTGAGGTCTTAACACACTTGTTGTCATGTTGCACTGTAGTGTACTAATAACATAACATGCATGGCATCAGCACATACTTGATGAAAGAGAGAGAGAGAGAAAAGAGAGAGAGAGAGAAGAGAGAGAGAGAGAGAGAGAGAGAGAGAGAGAGAGGTGGAGAAGAGGCACAGAGTACCAGATGAGGTCCATGTTGATTAGGGTTAGGTGGAGTTGTCAAGGAAACAAAACGGATTAGTGAGGTCACTACATGATTCTTCTAGCCACCTGTGGGTAGGTGGTAACTTATCTGTCAGGTAGCTAGCATTTGAAATAGATATGATGGAGAAGTAGTGTAGTCTTATATATATCTTGATGGGTGAATTTGGAAATTCCCAAGGGGACAGAGAAGAGGATGAAGTTCAAAGTCACTATTTGGATCTTTTGTCCAGTAGGGTAACTGAAAAATCCCTGCCATACAGAAAGCATAACAATAGAGATTGATTACAATGAGGGCTGGGGGAAGACACATGCAATACTGAGGCAGTGGCAGTTGATGCTTTGGATTATATCTAAGGGGAGATTCTCTGGCAGTTAAATATGTAAAACTGTTATATTAGTCTAATTTTATTGTTGGACAAGTATAAAGCCCCTGATTGTGGTTGGAATTTGGGTAATCCTGATGAAATACTAGCAACAGGAGAATAAATAAACAATATTAGATAGTCAATAGATAAGGATTTGTGGATTCCCTATTGTTGAGAGGAACTGAATAATTGTAAAGGTGTTCCCTAATCCTCCAAAGCCTGTGAGACAATTGGATGGTCCATGGTAGATAGAGATTAGCACCAGGTATGATATTTACCTTTCTTATATATGTGAAAACTTAATTTAATTAAAACACAAAGTATGAGTTGAGTTTTAAGTCACTATTAAATAAAATGTTGCTGTGTAACAGAGATTCCCCACCCTTGAAGAAACAGAGATGCTAAAAGAGAGAACCTGGAGGAAAACAATCCATGTATGTGGACACAGAGAGACCTGGAGAGTCTGCTTTGATCAGAAAATACTGAGTCAACCTCTGTTTCAAGTGAAACAGTCAGGATCCCTAAAGCAACGGGTGAACTCATTGAGAATGCATTGGTATTATTCGTACGCATGCCCTAATACAGCTGAAATAATCAGGTAGTTGAGTCTTGACACTGGTTTTGGGAAGCAATGAATGTTTTATTATCTGAGACTGTATATAGTGTTTAATGATTATTTATTCACCTGGAAACTCATCAAGATTATATATATAAAATTAAGTGAAGATTATTTTATACCCACTTTGATGGCTATTTTTGTTGTCAATGTGATTACAAACCAAATGGAGAGCACATCTGTTAGTGCTTTCTGCTTTATTTTAAGTGGGTAGATATACTTCTAACTTGCATCTCTGAAGTATGATGACAAACATTTAATCTACATTTAATCCAGATCTAGTTTGCACCATGTTCTTTGTTGGAAACCTGTATAAGCACATGGAAATAGGAAGCTTTTCATATGCATTGCTTGTCCATCTTCTTTTGTTATTGAATCCAGAACAATCAGCACAGGAGTTACTACACACATAATGGAGTAAGACCTCCCATTTCAACCACAATTTAGAAAAGTACCTTACTGCTTGTCTACAGCCTGGTCTTATGAAGGCATTTCTCCCTCTGATGACCCTAGCTTGTGTAAAATTGACTAATAACCTGCAAGCACATCCAATTTATCTCCATAGTTTTTAAAAATATATTAACTTATATTAATATATTTACACTATTCTCATGGACAAGTCCAGACTGACAACACATAAGAGAAGGACATAGCTATGTGATGGCTAAAAGCATAATCTACTGAAGGTGTCCTTATAAGAGTTCAGAGTATAGGCCTCCACAAAGAATCCATCACTGAAAGACAACAGGGTAGTGGAATCAGGTACTGGAATTATCAGATTTGATTTTAAATTAAAATGTCACTTTCCTTGTCTACTCTACAGAACTTAGATACATGGCTCACATGGTCTTGTAAGTGTAATGTGTTGCATGTGTCCCAAACTATTTTCAAATATTGGAGAATCATAGTCCCTTTACAGGAACAAAGATCCCTTTCTCCCATTTTTATAACTTTTTTTTTTTGTAAATGACTTTCACGCCATTGGTTATAGACAACATAGAATTTTTAATTTAATTTCGAACTTGTGGAGAAAAGAGAGGCTGGCATTATGTAACCTATTCTGCCCACATACATTGGCCAAGATTAATGAGATTAACTAGAGAATGGAGTGCAGAAAGATGTCCACCAGTGAGGACACCATGTCTCAGTTCTGTGTTTTCTGATCCCTGTGTTATCTGTGAACCCACATCTCAGACAAGTGATGGAAATGAGTTGTTGTTGAGAAGAGAAATAAGACTGATCTCCTTGAGAAACAGTGCCCTTACCTTTAATAGTGAATTGTGTTGATTCAAGTAAAATATGTATTAATCAAAATGAGGAATGAAATTTTGAAACATTAACATTTGAATCTATTTAGTATACCTGTGTTACAGAAGAACTCTTCCTTTGACTACCTGGTAGCACAAGATTAGCAATGTTTACATTATTTCAATAATAATATGTATGGCTCTTGGCTACATTTAATAATAGCATATTATGTTCTTTACATATGGAGAGCAGATCTTATGAGTTAGCCCGGAGAAAGATAACTGTGTCCTCATTAAATTGTGGGCATGTGTTTAAAAACTTCATTTTATGGAAGATGAGTACAATTAATCTCAAAGCTCAGTTAAGTACAGTAAACAGTAGAAATGTTACAAAACTGCAGCCATGAGATAAAAATTCATTATCAAATCTCCTTTTCTGTCCTCACCTACACAGTGCTTCCCTGAGTTATCATGAGAAATATCAACTCTAGTTTGTTCTTATATTACACTATTAGATTATAGATCCATTTAAATATTCTACTAGTGTGTAAACAAACAATAACTTTAATAGAATATGAGACTGCAGAGAAGGCTGTAGCGAATTTCCATGCCTGGAAAAAGAGACCAAATCTTTAACATCAAAAAGCATGCTCATACAACATAGGCCACAATTTCTTATTTTCTTAAGTGAACTCTGTGAAGTTCTTGTTGGTTGACACTGCCCCCTGCTGGTCCTGAGGATCCCTGTAGGGAGGTTTTTGTGCAGGTTCATACTAGACTTCCTTCACTGTGTCTCTGGCACAGTAGTAGGTGGCTGTGTCCTCAGTTTTCATATTGTTCATTTTTAGGAAAACTTGGCTCTTGGAGGTGTCCCTGCTGATGCTCAGTCTGGATTTGAGAGTTGAACTATAATCTGTGTTGCCATTATATGCTATTACTGCGATCCACTCCAGACCCTTTCCTGGGGGCTGGCGAATCCAGTGTACATTATAGCCACTTAATGAGAACCCGGAGACAGTGCAGGTGAGGGACAGGGTCTGTGAGGGCTGCACCAGGTCAGGACCTGACTCCTTCAGCTGCACCTGGGACAGGACACCTGTGGAAAAGCAACATCACCATCAGTCAGACATTCCACAGATGTCATTCTTGAGTCCTTCTCCTGAAACTCTGAGACACTTACAGCTTGGAAAGGTGACCAGGCAGAGGAGCAGCACCAGAACAGCCATGCTGTGATGGAGGCTCTAGTGAGAAAGGATGGGGCTTGTCAGCTAGGCCTGGGCTTTCATCCTTAGCTGAGGGCTGCTTTGCATTGGGGGAGGAGTCTGAGAAGATAAAAGGAAACACAGGGCAAGGATTCCAGTTTCCTCTCCTTTTGCCTCTGCTTATTAGAGGAAATGGAATTGGAAACTCAGGAAGTTTTCCTTGGAACTGATTGAATTTCCAATTTCAAATAAACAAGAGAAAGCTTTAATCACATTTTTTGGAAGCAAAAAGGGGCGGGGGTGTAGGATTGTTTACAATAAGTGAATTCTTATTCACGCAGTGCAAGTAGAACAGGATACCTTATCTTCAATGCAATCATAAGTCATTGTCAATTGCACTTGAGGATTTAGGATGCAATTGGGGAATCTTTGTAATCAGATTTTTTTCTGTATTTTTCTATTTATTTATTTATTTATTTATTTATTTATTATTTATTTAGGTTTGGATTTATCTATGTCAATATTTCCTTCTGAACAGGGTTGGTGGCATCTCCTTCACCAGGTGGTTTGAAAATACAGATGTAAACCCACAGATACTAAATAGCCTTGTATTATAACTTGATTGTCAAGTTATCCATACATAAATTGACAGCCATAGATAGCAGTAGGATATGTAAACTATTATTTGCACTGCTTTATTATTATGAAAATATGGAAGTAATTGTTATTTAATTGTGTGCCCAAACATGTGTAATCATTTCTTAGTGACTAGTCACTAAATTATTTTCAAGTTATGTATTTATATTATTTTTATTCATGAGGAGTCTCCTTTTCAAAAGCACTTTCTGTAGAGTGATCTTATTTTCAGCATTTTCAAGAAATTACTTGTTGGGAAGCAGTTCACATACATTTAGTCCATTGGCTTCCAAATGTTTATTTGAGAGTAGATCCAGGAGACTGATATGGATCCTATGTCACTAGACTGAGTGACTTAACCTTCCATTCAGGGACACTGTACCTGATAACTATCTTTTGTAATTCTTGATGTGTGTCAGTCTTTCTGTATCAATGGGCTTTATATATCTCCATTCGTCTTTTGTTCAGCTTGTAACACATGAAACATGTTTCTAAATATGAATATGCATTGGTGAGTGACAGGTAGGTCAGCTGTTCATTACACATCAGAAAAAAGCAGTAGCATAACACTAGACTTTACTGTTTTATAAGCTGAAGTATAAAGTAGGCCAGAGAACACTTAGGAATGACAAGAACTGGGCAGAGGGCAGACATGAACATGGAGAACCTTGTGCCTTCAGGTGTTGGTCACCATAGAGAACAAGAGACTGTAGAGCTTCTCCCCATGCCTTTGTAATGGTAATATCAGGGAAGAGAAGTAAAGAGCTCTAACCATCTCTTTTGTAGGACTAAGAAAGTGTGGGTTTATTAGTTGTCATTGGGGTCCTTACATTTTGCCATTCTCATTTCAAATGCATAATCTTTATAATGTGAGTGGCAGTGGTGCATGGAGGTCTCATAGTCTTTGGTGGTTACTCTCATAGATTTCTTCAAGTTTCCATTTCTGTTCATATTGTACCGTTTCTCCAGAACACATAGGATCCCAGGGTGTCCCAGACTCTAACACTGCAACATCACAGGAGACACATTTTGGTGACAATCTGAACAGACATATTTCAGTTAGATTCTAGGTGCTATTATGCTATAATTGAACACACATCATCCACTGGCTTACAGTTACCATGTACTCCTTCATTGTCACACTATATAGGATGCAAACCTGTCACTAGAATCACTCATGGTTCCTTCTTGAAGAATCCTAAGATATAATTTTAGTATACTTCAGCTTCTGATAAAGAATCCTGATATAGATGTTGCCACAGGAATTACACATCACAATTGTGGGAGAGGAGTGTAAATAAGACCTGTAGATAGGATCTTGGAGAAAAGAAATGGGATTTCAGTGTTGAAGAATTTCTTTGACTCCTTTGACCAGGAGAAATACATGAGCAGAAACTATGAAATGAATAGAAAACATGAAAAGAAAAAAACATGCTCTTCAATGGGTTTGTTAGGAGTTGTCTGCAGCTAACTGAAGCTCAATGTTGTCACTAGTTACATTGTCCTCACAGTCTTGGTGCTGCAGCCTCACACACATATTAGTACTAGCCCTATCTGTACAACTCATCCAGATGTATTATATACTATTATATGAAGATTATTATATACCCACTGTGATGGGTATTTTTATTGTCAATATGACTACAAATAACAATGGAGAGCATATCCGATAGTGATTTCTGTTTTATTTTATGTGGGAAGATATACGTCTAACTTTCATCTGTGAAGTATGATGACACACATTTAATCTACATTTTAATCCAGATCCAATTTGCGCCATGTTTCCTGCTGGAAAATTTTAAAAGCTCATGGAAATAGGAAGCTTTTCGTCTGCATTGCTTGTTCATCTTCCTTCTTATTGAATCCAGAACAACCAGCACAGCAGTTGCCACAAACATAATGGATTAAGACCTATCATCTCAATCACTATTTAGGAAAATACCTCACCAGTTTGTCTACAGCCAGGTCTTATGAAGGCATTCCTCCCTCTGATGACTTGAGTTTGTGTCATATTGACTTAGAACCTGCCAGGACACCCATTTTACCTCCATAGGTTGATGTTTTTCAAAGTGCCTTATATTAGCATATTTCTACTATTGTTTCAGACTAGTCCAGGGTGACAACACATAAGAGAAAGACATAGGTATTTGATACCTAAAAGCATAATTCACTGAAGGTGTCCTTATAAGAGTTCAGAGTGTAGCCCTCCACAGAGAGCCCATCACTGAGGGACAGTAGAGTAGTGGGTTCAGAAAACATTACTATCAAAATTGATTTTAAATGAAAATTTCAATTTCCTTGTCTACTCTACAGAATGTAAATATTGGGTCACATGTTCTTTTGAGTGTAATGTGCTGCATGTGCCTCAAAGTATTTTAAATATTAGACAACCATAGTCTCATTACAAGAGCAAGGACCCCTTTCTCTCCAACCATATAACATTCATTATTTTTCATTCTTTTACTAAATGTCATTCTTGCCATTGGTTATAGACAACACAGAATTTTGAATTTAATTTGCATTTTCTGGAGAAAAGAGAGGTTGGCTTTATGTAACCTATTCTGTCCACATACATTGGCCAAGATTAATGAGACTAATCAGAGAATGGAGGGCAGAGGGATGTCCATCAATGAGGACACCATGTCTCAGTTCTGTGTTTTCTGATCTCTGTTATCCTGTGAACCCACATCTCAGACAAGTGATGGAAATGAGTTGTTGTTGAGGAGAGAAATAAGACTGATCTCCTTGAAAAACAAATGTCTTTACCCCTAATAGTGAAGAGTGTTGATTCAAGTAAAATATTTATTAATCAAAATGAGGAATGAGCTTTTCAAATATTAACATTGGAATCTACTTAGTATACCTGTGTTACAGAAAACTGTTCCTTTGTCTACTCATATCCCAAGATTAGCAATATTTACATTATTTCAATAATAATATGTATGGCTCTTTTCCACATTTAATAATAGCATATTATGTTATTTACATACAGGAGCTGATCTTATGAGTTAGTCCTCAGAAAATAACTGTCCTCATTAAATTGTGCACATGTTTTTAAAAACTTCATATTAGGGAAGATGAGTACAATTAATCTCAAAGATCAATTAATACAATAAAAAGTAGAAATGTTACAAAACTGCAGCAATGAGAGAAAAAAATCCATTATCAAGTCTGCCTTGCTATCCTCACCTCACAATGCTTCACTGAATTATCTTGATTAATATCAATTCTAGTTTGTTCTTAGATTACATTATTAGATTATAGAACCACTTAAATATTCTAGTAGTGTGTGAACAAACAAATAAGTTTAATAGAATCTGAGACTCCAGAGAAGACTGTAGTGAATTTTCATGGCTGGAAGAAGAGTCCAGATTTTAACATTAAAAAGCATGCTCATACAGCATAGTCCAGAATTTCTTAGATTCTGAAGTGAGCCTGGGAATTTCTTGTTGGTTGTCACTGCCCCCTGCTGGTCCTGAGGATCCCTGTAGGGAGGTTTTTATGCAGGTTCCTACTAGACTTCCTTCACTGTGTCTCTGGCACAGTAGTATGTGGCTGTGTCCTCAGTCTGCATATTGTTCATTTTTAAGAAAACCTGGTTCTTGGAGGTGTCCCTGGTGATGCTCAGTCGGGATTTGAGAGCTGAATTATAATATGTGCTTCCATCACCCCATATTCCTCCAATCCACTCCAGACCCTTTCCTGGGGGCTGGCGAACCCAGTGTACACTATAGCCAGTTAATGAGAATCCGGAGACAGTGCAGGTGAGGGACAGGGTCTGTGAGGGCTGCACCAGGTCAGGACCTGACTCCTTCAGCTGCACCTGGGACAGGACACCTATGGAAAAGCAACATCACTATCAGTCATACATTCCACAGATGTCATTCTTGAGTCCTTCTCCTGAAACTCTGAAACACTTACAGCTTGGAAAGGTGACCAGACAGAGGAGCAGCACCAGGACAGCCATGCTCTGATGGAGGCTCTAGTGAGAAGAGGATGGGGCTTGTCAGCTAGGCCTGGGCTTTCAGCCTGAGCTGAGGGCTGCTTTGCATTGGGGGAGGTTCCTGAGGGATAAAAGCAAGCACTCAGCAGTGTTTCCATTTTTTTCCTCAGGTGACTGAGATTTGCCTTGTGCTTTTAGAGGAAATGGAAATATAGTCTCATCAATATTGTTTCTTGTTCTGTCTGGATTTCAAGTCCAGATAAGCAGAAAATTAATTGATTCACATGATTCAGTCTTTGGAAACCAACATTGGGATATTTACAGCAAGTGAGTCCACATCCATACAGTTCAGGTAGAACAAGTTACAATAACCTTCATTAGTTTGTGTAGCTCTGTAAATCTCAGGAGAGAGTTTAGGATTTAACTGGGTCTCTTATTATTAAAAATCCTACTTAAATTACTTAAAATTCTTTCTTTGGCTTCAGAATAGTGAGTCTTATTCTTATTACTCATATAGAAAATACATGTCATAGGAAAGCCCTTTAGAACATCCAGTACATGTGATTCTATGTGGGTATCTGAAGGAGATCATAAGGACAGATTGGCATCCTCTCTCACTGGACTCAGACTTTTCATCTGTCCACTCATGGATACAATCCTTGGGGATTAGTTATTGTATCCATTGATTTCTGTATGTCTCTATGTACTTTTATGTGTCTCTTTTTCTCTCTCTTCAGCTTGTAGCACATAAAAGCCCTGGCTCCTAAACACTTTGTTATATTGGTGTGGGATACAATGTCAGCTCTTCATAGCATATCATAAAGTGATACAATGCAACCAGACTTGAGGATTATGTTAGTGAACTAATAAATAAACTAGAGACTCCTAAGTGATGACTGGAAGTGGAGCCAAAGGCAGGAATGAACATGAGAACCCTGTGCCTTGAGATGTTGATGATCATAGAGAATAAGAATTTGTAGTGCTTTTCCTCCATTTGTAATATACACCAGAAGAGGGATGTGAAGAGCTGGAAACAACCTTTTCATTCAGCAACTATAAAATGTTTGTGTACCTCACTGGTCTTCAGGACCTCACATTTGGTGCCTCTTATTTCATTATTCACAGTCTTTGTAATGTTGGTGTCAGTGGAGGATACAAGTCTTCATATCTGGGAGACAGCCATTATGTGCAACGTCTAATAGGCACACACCTCTATGAATGCTCTGTCCCTCCTGTTTGGACTGTAAGAATATGTTTTTTTCAGGAATTATGCACAGTATATTCTATTTGGGCTTGTCTGATATTTTCATTGTCCTTATAAACATTGGAAAAATCACCAGAATAAATGCACATTTCTCACACTGTATTGGGGGAACTTGGTATGAGACTCCTTACTCAAGTAGTTTTATGTCTAGGTACTGCAGAGATTGTTTGTGTAATATCCTGTAATCTCATGGTACTTGGCTTTTGGCTTGTTCTTCCCCATAAAACTCTGTAGAAGGAAGATATTAAGAGAACTATCTTTTACAAGGGGAAGGAGTTCATGGTGAAGCTGCACATTATTTATAATTTTCTTCTACTTGAGAGATAGTTCTTTGGTCCTGTTTTTCTTAACTCATTTATTAACTTTTGTCTTGTGCAAGGTAGAAATTCATTTAATGGGTCATGTTTTAACGTGTGTATCAACTTGTGTACTTTTGTGGTGGTTAGAACTTTGTCAACATAATTCAAGCCAGGGTCATCAATGCATAAGGAACTTCAGTTGGAAAATGTCTGCCTTAGGTCTGTAGTCATGCTTGTATGGGGCATTCTCTTGATTAATGATTGATGTGGGAGAGACCAGCCAAATATGGACAGTGGAACCCATTAGCTGGCATTCTTAGATTGTATAAGAATGCAAGCTGCATAGCCATGGAGAACAGGCCATTAAGCAGTGTTACTTTCCTTTCTTTTTTTTCCATAATATTCATATTGTTTATTTGGAAATTTCACATTTTGTTCCTTCATTTAGCTTTCTATCTTAAGGTCATGACTGATCTTCCTTCCTGGTGAACTGTATCCTTAAAAATTAAATTCATTCCTGTTCACATTGTTTTTGGTTTTTGTGTTGATTTTATTAGTAGATAAGGGACTAGGACAATTTCCCTGTTCAGGTGTTCAATATTTGGGTATCAGGCACCCCTTACTACTGGCCCTTGTATGTTTATAATTATCATTCAATTCTACCTGCCCCCTATTCAAATAGTAATGTATTTTCTGTTCATGTATTACAGACAAGACTGAGGGATTCCTATGAATACCCAGCCCATTTTCACAATATCTTCAGACCTCACAGGATACCAGCATGTCTCAGTGACTATATTGCTCAATGCCATACACACACACACACACACACACACACACACACACACACACACACATACTTTATCACCTGAACCACAGCTGTGTCAGTGTTTGGATTTGATGTGTGATATGCATGTTTTGTGTGAGAGTGGTGCTGAGGATGGAGCCCATATGGATTATTGTGTCAGTGACCCTGCCTGATTTCCCTGCTGCCTGTTAATTGTTTCCCCACACAGTGCTTTACTCAGGGAACCTAAACCGAGTCTCCTCCCTGAATCTAGGCTTCTACATTCTTCAGAGTCTTTGCTTCTGACTCTGATACTGTTCCCCAAACAGAATCATTTCTGCCCTGTGTGATGCTCTTTTACTTTGTCATGTCTGGGCATATGCTGCATTTTAAATGTTGTGTAATAGGGCTGTGGAGATTACCTGTGTGGTTAAAGTTCTTGCCTCACATAACCTTTGAGTGGCATCCAATCTCTAAGCTTAGATCTCCATGGCTAGAAGTAGAATTGGGTATGTTATCCAATCAGTAATCCCACCTCTTGGATTTGGAGGCAACATGATCACTGGGAATAGGAACACTGCAGTTCACTGGCCAGCCAGTCTTGCTAACTGGTAAGTTGCAGAATTGAACATGTCTCACAAGTTTGTTGTCAATAGATAGAGGAAGGAATATTATGTCAACAGGTACACACACACACACACACACACACAGACACACAAACATGGATAAAGAAACAGTATATAACACACAAAGCACACATCACATGGAAAGCATAATTCTAAATATATATGGGGATCCATCAAGGTGTATTACACACTGTACATTTAGAACGATTTCCTGAGTATAATATCTAGATGCAGCCCAGACACAGAGGAATCCAATCCTCTGGCCCTCTTTACTGTTTTTCTCTCTGACCCAGAGTCCATGTGCTCTCAGTGTCCCCTAGTGCTCCTGAGATAAAAGCAAGGAGGGTTCCTGTCTGAGTTCATTGTAAATTCATTTCATTTTGTTATTTGAACAGTACTACAAGACTGTATCCTCAGACTTCAGGCTACTCATTTTTCTGGTACAGGTTTTTCTTGTCAATGTCTCTGGAAGTGGTGAATTTGTCCTTCAGGGTGTTGACATAGTTTAATTTACTACAATTTTTATTGATGGTTTAGGTCCAATTCAGGACCTTTCCGGGGCCTGAAAACCCGTGCACTTTGGGTTTTTTGGGGGACAGAACGCTTAAAAGGTTTTTTGGGGCTGCATCAAGTTTTTAAAACCCGGCCCCCCCCCCACTAAACAAGGGGTTTTCCCGCAAACACAAAAAATTTTTTTTTAAAAAAAAACAGGGAAAACCATTTGTTTCTTTTTTTTCATATATACCCCAGCATTTCGGGCTATAAATTTTTCCCTTTTTCAAAAAATAAAAAAAACCCCCAAAACCCAAATTTTTTGCCCTTAATTTTTCCACACCAACCCCTTTTTTTTGTTAGTTTTTAGTGTATATTTTTTATGTAAATTAGGGCCCTGGGGGATTTGTGTGGGTTTAAACCCCCCTGCCCTTAAGAAGGGCCCATCATCCAAACACTATTTACAAAAATAACCCCCACCAGTTTGAAAAACCCCCCGTTTTAAAAAAGGGGGTTTTTTCCCCCTCGGGGTGACCTTTTTTGGGCAAATGACTTAAAAAATGCCGGGGGAAAACCAAAATTTTTCCTATTTTTATTTTTTTTTTTTAAAAAATTTTTTTTAAATTTATAGTAAGCTTTTGGGGCCAAAAAAAGTAAAAAGGGGGGAAGGGTGCAACATGGGGGCCGGGGGCCCGGGGTTTGGCCCGCCAAAAAGGGCCGAAAAGAAAGTTTGGGGGAAAACTAAAAAAAAAATTTTAAAAAAGGGGGTTTTTTCCTTTTTAAAAAAAATTAAGGGGTACCCCCCCTTAAAAGGAATATTTTAAATTTTAGGCATTTTAAAAATAGTTTTCAAAAAAGTTTTTTACCCCAAAATTTTTAAATTTTTTTTTAAAAAAACTTTTCATTCCCGGGGTTTTCCACAGAAATTTTTGTTTCACATTTTCTTAAAAGTGAATTTTTTTTGATGTAAAATTTTTCCGGGGAATTGGCCCCAAATTTTTAAGGGAAAAAAAAAGGGGAAAAAGTTTGTCCCCCCTAAAAACTTTTAAATTTCTTTTTTTAAAAAACCCCTTAAAAACCTGGTTAAACAACCGGGGAAATTTAATTTAATTTTTTTTCTGGGGGGAAAAAGGGGATTTTTTAAAAAAATTTTTTTCCCAAAAAATTTGGGCCCAAAGGGTTAAAAATTTTTTTTAAAAAGGGGGGGAAAAGTTTTTCCCCAAAAATCATTTTTCTTCTTTTTTCCCCTTCCCCCTTTTGGTTTCCTTAAAAACCCCCTTAGAAATTTGGGGGGTGAATTTTTCTTGGGGAAAGGGGGAAAAAGGGATTTTTCCTTTTTTGAAAAAAAAAATTTTTCCCGGGGGGTATGAATTTTTTTTTTAATTTAAAAATTTTTTTTATTTTAAAAAAAAAGGGAAAAGGTTTTAAAATTTTTTAAAGGGGTCTTTTAAATCCCCCTTAAAAAAGAAAAAAATCTTCAACCCCCCCCTGGGGGAAAAAAAATTTTAAATTTTTTCCCTGGGGGCCCATAATATTTTTTTTTAAAAAATGGAAAATTTGATTTAATTTATTTTTTGTTTTATTTTTACCCCAAAAATTTTTAAAACCAAAAAATTTTTAAAATTTTGGAAAAAATTTTTTTTAAAAATTTCTTATATTAAAAAAAGGTGAGAAATTTTTCTCAAAACCCCAAATTTTAAAAAATAAAAAGTAAAAGGGCCCCAAATTTTTAAATTTGAAAAAAATTTTTTTTTTAAAAAACACCCCCTTTCCCCCCCCCCCTTAAACCCCAAACCTTTTTTTGGGTTGGGTTCACCCTTTTTTTCCCCAAAAATTTTTTAAAATTTTTTTTATTTAAAAAAAGGGGGGAAAAACCAAAAAAGGTTTTTTTAAATTTTTTTTAAACCAAAAATTTAAAGAATATAAATAAAAAGGGGGTTTTTTAGAAAATTTTTTTCCAATGGTGGGAAAAGATTCCAATCTTTAAAAATTAATAAGCTTTCCCACACAGCATAGGCCAAAATTTCTTAGATTCTGAATGACCCTGGGAAGTTCTTTTGGTTGTAAACTGCCCCCTGCTGGTCCTGGGGAAATCCCTGTAGGGGGGTTTTTGTGCAGGTTCATACTAGACTTCCATCACTGTGTCTCTACACAGTAGTAGGGGGCTGTGTCCTCAGTTTTTCATATTGTTAAATTTTTAAGAAAACCTGGCTCTTGGAGGTGCCCCCGGCTGATTCAGTCGGATTTAAAGAGCTGAATTAAAAAGGCTGTGCCCCCATATTCACTATTATTCCCATCCACTCCAGACCCTTTCCTGGGGGCTGGCGAACCCAACTAAAATGATTGCTGGTTAATGATAACCCGAGACAGTGCAGGTGAGGGACAGGGTCTGTGAGGGCTGCACCAGGTCAGGACCTGACTCCTTCAGCTGCACCTGGGACAGGACACCTGTGGAAAAGCAACATCACCATCAGTCATACATTCCACAGATGTCATTCTTGAGTCCTTCTCCTGAAACTCTGAAACACTTACAGCTTGGAAAGGTGACCAGGCAGAGGAGCAGCACCAGGACAGCCATGCTCTGATGGAGGCTCTAGTGAGAAGAGGATGGGGCTTGTCAGCTAGGCCTGGGCTTTCATCCTGAGCTGAGGGCTGCTTTGCATTGGGGGAGGTTCCTGAGGGGATAAAAGCAAGCACTTAGCAGGGTTTCCATTTTTTTCCTCAGGTGACTGAGATTTGCCTTGTGCTTTTTAGAGGAAATGGAAATGTTGTCTCATGAACATTGTTTCTAGTTCTGTCTGGATTTCCAAGACCATATAATCAGAAAATTAAGTGATTCATCTGATTCATGCCTTGGAAACAAACATTGAGATGTTTACAGCAAGTGAGTCCACATTCATACAGTGCAGGCAGAACCAGGTTCCATAATCTTCACTAGTTTGTATATCTCTGTAAATTGCAGGAGAGGGTTTAGTATTTAACTGTGCCTCTTATTATTAGAAATTCTATTTAAATTACTTAAAATTCTTTCTTTGGCTTCAGAATAGTGAGTCTTTTTATAGGAAAGCCCTTTAGAACATTCAGTACATGTGATTCTATATGGTTATGTGAAGGAGCTCATAAGGACAGTTTTGCTTCCTCTCTCACTGGACTCAGACTTTTCATCTGCCCACTCATGGATACAAACCTTGGGGACAAGTTTTTGTATCCAGTGATTTCTACCTGTCTCTAAGTACTTTTATATTTCTACTTTTCTTTCTCTTCACCTTGTAGCACATACAAACCCAGTCTCCTAAATATTTCGTTATATTAATCTGGGATACAATGTCACCTATTCATAACATATCCTAAAGTGATACAATGCAAGCAGGCTTGAGGATTATGTTGATGAAATAATAAACTAAAGACTCTTAAGTGATGGCTGTAAGTGGAGCCGAGGGCAGGAATGACCATGAGAACCCTGTGCCTTGAGGTGTTGGCGATCACAGAAAATAAGAATTTGTAGTGCTTTTCTCCATTGTAATATACCCACCAGAAGAGGGATGTGAAGAGCTGGAAACAACCTTTACCTTTTTCTGGTGTAATCTTAGACCTTGGCTTTTTAACTCCTGCTTATGTCCTGTATATTATATGTCTTTGGAACGTGCCTTTTTGATACAACAGTTTGATTTAAACTGTTTATGATGCAGAGACTCCAGCTATTTCCTTGTACATCAGTGTCAAATGTTCATTTATGACCTCTTTGTAAAATTGAAGAAACTTATATCGTCTTTGTTCCTATCAACATATAATTTATAGAGCACATCTTTGATTGAGTTTGAGGGTTGCTTCATTGTCCAAGAGGGTTTGCTGCAATTGATAAATTTAGAAGTACAGTTTCATGCACCAAGATTAGGCAGTTCATACTGCCAGTAACTCCAGTTTAGGGGATCTTAAGCCCTCTTCTGTCCACTGTGGAAACATTCATTTATATGTGCACTCAAACATATATACACACACACATAAATACAGTAAAATATAGCTTAAACGTACTAAAATATTATTTATGTATCATAATGTAGCTCTCTTTGCAGAGTTCTGAGACCTCAGATAGAGTTATGATATGATATAAGTTGTAGGTCAATAATGACACTTGGAAGATACCAGATCATATCACCAAGCTTGAGTGTGATAGATTGATCACTGAAACCCACACGGTGTAATGAGAGAATTAATTCTCACTCATTGATTGTAGAGAGCCACTATGCGCTGTACCTGAAGATGGTGCTGGCTGAGAGTGCTCCTTTTAGTAAACAAGTCCTCATTTGGCTATACAGCTGTGCAGGGGCAGGGAATGGTTATACATGGACGTATGGAGAGATGATACGTGGCATATGCTCATTGGCCTTTGCTTAGATATAAGCCTGGTCCCTGGGGTAGGTGGGGCTGCCACCTCCAGAAAGCTACAGTCCTGAGTAAACTGCCTTGAGAAGGAACCTTGTTGTCTAGCATCTAATTTCCTGCTGGCCAGGAGAGGGCGCCGGACAATTGGTGGCCCGTACGGAGAAAGAAATTCGTGGTAAAGTGGAAGGAGAAAAGTTTTAAAGTTCCCAGACAATTGATGTCATGTATGGCACATGTGAATGACATGTACAGAGAGACAGACACAAATAACAAATATATAAAATAGGGACACAGCCGGGCGGTGGTGTGCACGCCTTTAATCCCAGCACTTGGGAGGCAGAGGCAGGTGGATTTCTGAGTTCGAGGCCAGCCTGGTCTACAGAGTGAGTTCCAGGACAGCCCAGGCTACACAGAGAAACCCTGTCTCGAAAAACCAAAAAAAAAATTAATAATAAATAAAATAAAATAGGGACACAATAAATCAGTGTGCAAGAGAAAGTAAACATCTCCTACTGGTGTAGCCACACCACAGATAGAACACACACAAGCTTCCTGTCCATCCACTTTCAAAGGTAGAGGTTACACATGTGTTCTCTGCTCTTACTGGTTATCACTCCCTCCTTTATTGGGACAGAACTTGCAAACCAGTCACCTAGTTACGTCCTGATCTACTGGGCAAAGGAACAGTGAGACGTTATTTAAAAACAAAACAAAACAAAACACCTTTTTCCCTCTCCTTTCACAGTTGTTAGTGCTTTCCTGCATCATAGACTAACTTTACTTCAGTTTGCATTCATGTTTCTCTGTCTAGTTCCTCATTATATGACAGAAGATCCAGGAAATCCAGGTGGGTGCTCAGTGGACTGTCATATCCACTTATAATATAGTGCCATGTTGTTCAGCAAGTACAGAAGTCAATAAAGCATAAATTCATCAGAAACATGAATATAAGGGGTTCATGGGTGGAAATATCAGAAACACTAGAGAGAGAGACTTGAAGATATCTGTACATGCGAAGACATTTTGAGTAACAGGTCATGGCTAAGCGTGTGCAAGAGGCATCACATATATCTTTTGAATTTTTTGTGATGTGGCCCACTGGCTAGAGAGCAGTGAGAGGACATGTCCCTAGTACTTCATGCTGTTATGGAGCATCGCTCTGCTTGTGGTCCTCACAGGTTTTACATCTTTCCAGGTCTACATGCAGTGTGAAGATTCTTATGGGTCTCCTTGCCCCTCACTGGGCAGTATCATTGGCACTCATGATCATAGTGCTTGATCTTTTCTCAGCATCGCTGCTATAGAAGATTAATGATTCAATCCCCACCCTTGGGAAGAACTTAGACATGTGGACAGTTAGCAATGACCACCACCCTTAGCAATTATTGGGAAAAAAAAGTTGTTAGTGAAGTTAGATTAAGATGTTTTTGTTAGTTTCTTTGATGTAGATAATTTAGGAAATGATTTGAAATTCAGAAAAACACTCATAGTAATTAAGCTTGGGAAATTTTAGTTCAAGAACAAGAACAATGGCATCTGAAGTAGCATTGGATGACATGACTCTGAGGTGGGATTGGTGATGTAGGGGATGACTAATTTCCTGTCCTCACTTTCCTGATGTGACTTAATAAAAACAATTGTGAATGAGCATATGTGTATCTCCTGAGTATTGACTTATGTATTTTTAGATTTGTGATTATTTTAAAATTTTTGTAAGATTGCTTTTTAAGATAAATAATAAAATAATTGATCTTGTCTTTTGACCACAAATTGTAGCCTAACAGTAAAAGAAACTAGCTGAGAATATTACCTTGGTTGCTAACACTTTGTTAATCTATAACAGAGTGGTTAGTTATGAATATATATGGGTTATGAACAATATTTTTAACATGTACTACATAAAATGATTTTTACACACTATATTGGGGTAACATGCTGAGATATATATATATATATATATATATATATATATATATATATATATATATAATCATTAACTAAAAGAAAAATAGAATGTAGTCACATAGTAACTTCTATGTTGCTTGAAATATTTTCTTGGCTGTATAAACTGTTGAATAAGTAATACAGTTGTTGTTGGGGCTTGTTAAATTTTCCTCATTTCTCCTGTGTGTGTGTGTGTGTGTGTGTGTGTGTGTGTGTGTGTTATTTCTTTTCGCCTTTTACTTTTAGACTCTTTTTTTTACACAGTCCTTATGATTTTCCAGAGGATTTTTTTTTAATTGGCTTCTTGAGGCTACCCAAAGAATTCTTCATCACCCTCCAGGGTGTGTCCCTCCTTGTTCCAAAGACGCTCAGAGACAGGAGAGGGCTGAGAGTGAGAAAAGAAATTTCAGACACTTCACTCCACCTCAGTTTTCCCTGGATGACAAAGCTTGTCTTTGATAACTGCAAAAGGACAGGAACAAATGTAAAAGTCAACATTTGCTCTCATAATAAATCATGAAGCTTCTACACGATCTTGGAAACAAGCTGAAGATACACACAAAAGATATATTGAAGATGTTCAAAAACCAATTTGCAGACAAATAAGTGGAACTTGAGAATATAATCCTGAGTGAGGTAGCCCATATCCAGAAAGACACTCATGGTATGTACTCACTTATAAGTAGACATTAGCAGTAAAGTGCAGGATAGACATGCTACAAACCACAGACTGGAAGAAACCAGGAAATAACAAGTTCTCAAGGAAGGATTTGTGAATCTCACTCATAACAGGAAACAAAATGTTCATTAGAATCGGATAGAAACAAAGAACTCTGTAGGAGAGGGGTGAGGAGGGGAACAGGGATGGTGATAAGATGTGGGGACATGTGAGACTGGAGAGAGCTGGTAGTGAGTAAAGAAATAAATGGGTGCCATCTCTGGAACTAGTTGGAGGCTGGGTTGGGATAGGTTATGGATGTACCATAGCTGAGATTCTTACCAGCACAGGGTACTGAAACTGTAATGGCCACCTTCTATATTCAGGCAGAACTTCTAGTTTCCAGAGAAGGAGATCAAACCTCCCACAAAACTTTCAACTTCAAATTTTTCCCCCTACAAGATACACAGAGATAAACATGGAGTAGGACTGAGAGAAAAGTCAAGGATGATTGACCCAATATGAGGTGTGTCCCACAGGTGAAAGCCATCCCTGGACACTATTGATGGTACTTGCTATATTTGCATCACAGAGCCTAGCATAACTGTCTCCTGAGATGCTTCATCCCACAGCAGATGGAACCAGATGCAGAGATTCATAGCTAAACATCAGGAGGAGCTCAGGGAGTATTGTAGAAGAGTATGAGATAGAATTGAGTGAGTTTGAGGGGACAAGGACAGCAGTAGGAGAGTTACAGCGACTGAACCACCAACCAAAGGGTATGCAAGGGCTGGACCTAAGCCCCTTACATATTTGGAGCAGATGTACAGCTTGGTCTTCAAGTGATTCCCCTGAGAGTTGGAGTAGGGGATGTCTTTGGCTCTGTTGTTTGCCATTGGTTCCTATTGTCTTCCCTGGACTGTCTGGTTAACTTCAGCAGGAAAGGACATGCCTAATCCTGATGGGACTATATGTCACTGGATGAGGTGGTTCACAAGGGAGGGCTTCTCCCGAGAAAGGGGGAGCAGGAAATCAGGATAGGAATTTGTAAGGGCTGGACTGGGAGGAAAGGATGGAGGAGAGCTGAGAACAAGATGTAAAGTGGATAAAAGAATAACTTATTTGCAGAAAAGAAAAACAATCTAATGAATAGGAATTATCAGAAAAACTCTACACGAAATCTAAACAGCCCCAAAGTAACATAAATTCTCAGTTTAATTAAAAGCACCCAAATTATTGGAATAAATATTTCTTCAATAATCACACAAGGAGGGACAACAAGACTTTGGAATATTTTACAAATCAATCATCAGCTAAATGCAAATTAAACCCGGATCAACTCTTATCTCCATATGGAAGTAAGGTCCAGTCCTTCCTCTTAGATCCATGCTCCTAGAAATAATGCTCAGACACAACTATATTTCCAGATACCTTGTTCATGTAGCTACTTCTTCTCTGACTAGATCTAAGTTACAATACCCCTTTTATTTTAATCTACATTTTGCCACATGGCTGGTTACCTGTGCTTAGGTACCATGTGTCTGATTCCTCACATCTTCCTGGGTGAATCTTTTCCTGAGAATTTTTCCACGCCTAACTCTCTGTCAGAATTCTTTTGTCTCCAGGAGGTCACAGAAACCTTTTTCTGCCTAAGTCATGGGCCATAGGCTTTTAAATTGACAGGTGATTCTTCCATACAATACACAAGATATTCTCTCTACAGGTTTAAAAAGAGTCACGCCAATGTCAGTGTCTCTTGGGTATTGCTTGTGATTTTAAGATATGGCTTCCCAGTTTTTTTTCTGTGTTGTGGCTTTGCTCTGTTATTATGGACTCTAACCCCTGAAATCATTAACTGAATTAAATCTGTCTTTAAAAGTTTCCTAGGTCATGGTGTTTTATCATGATAAGAGGAGAAGCACTAATCCAGTTACATGAAATCTGAACATCAGAGCAGTGAAAACACTATTAGCCCAACAAAGGTCTGAGTAGTATAAGTCTGGAGGCCAGCATCAGGATTACAGCTTCTACCAGCGGGCATCAAGTGTGTTTCATTTTTACCTGGAAAGGAAACAGAAGGGAATTCTCAGGGAGATTTCTCTTCCCTGGAGGTCAATTGTTATTCATCTTATTTATAGTTGGGCCTGGCTTTGTGGGGGTATCTATTTATTTCATTAAACTTTTGGCAGCCATTTAGCTGTGCCTTCTGTGGTATCAAACAGGCAAATCAGTCCTCAGCCCATATGAGAACTGGGTCTGGGCCATTCCATTTAAGGGTAGGAGGGACCTTCCACATAGCTATGGCATAGTCTTTAGTGGTCTCAGTGATGCCAGAGGCAGTCAGCAGCAGATTTGCCATGAGCTTTCAGTTTTAGAGAGTTAAACATAAACAAGGCATGATGGAGGTTGTTTCAGGAGACTCCTTCTGGGGCAAAACAGTTCCCCTCTTTTATTTTTAAAAACACATTTTTCAGAGTTCTTGTAAGATCTGGGCAGAAGCGCCAGCGCGTTTCTTTCCACACTCAGAGAGTCATAAAGACAGTATTTAAAGAAATATAAATCTACATTAATAATCTCTTTTATCAAAGGACTGTTATAGAACAGCCAACAACTAATCAGTCTTTATAATATATCGATTAATAATAGCTTCTACTGAGTCATTGACAAGGACACCAAACAGCTAGAGATTGACATCACTAATCCAAAGAAATCTCTGGTTTCAATGTCTGAAATGATCTCCAAAACTTGCAAAGGGACTTTGTCAGACTTGATTTACTCTTCTACAATAGAAAAGACTGTGTTCAGCTCTTGACTGTGTACAGCCCTTAAAGAAGAATGTTGCCCTTACATAGACAAGACAGGGATGGTTAAAGAGAACATGAAAAAGGTCAGAGAAGGCCCAGAGAAAAGACAGAGTGAGATAGAAAAGAGAAAGATGAGAGCTGGTACAAGGACTGCTTTTGAACCTCTCCGTGGTTGTCAACACTACTTCCTCCCATCTTGGGACCATTAATTGGCTTTTTTGCTGATTTCTTTTGGTCCCAGGCCTTAAATAGGCTGACTAACTTTGTGATACAAACAGATAGATAATTTGATAGCAATACCTATTCAGATACATTATCATAAGTTAGCTATGAAGGACCATGAGACTCAAGATGAGGTTGCTACTTTATCCAGGGTGTTCCTCAAACCCATCTCCACCCAACCTATAAGAAGGTACTTCTGCCCCTAGACTAAGCAGAGAGAGGCTACCTACAACCCTCTCTGACTGGCAATCTGAATTCTTGCTTAGGCTGTGAGGCTAAGCACTGCAAGGGAATATAAATAAAAGTTAAAAATATCTCTCTGGGTTCCCTGAGGGACAAGCCTGACTGCATAGGGATTGATGTCAAAAGTATCCCCTCTCCAGGAAAAAGACATCGGGATGGGTCTGGCCCTCATGCCTCACTGGACAATGACAGGAGACCTGAGCCATTACAAGGTCCCCTTCAATTATTGGATGTCAGTTCTCTACTCCCGCCTTTGCAAGAATAGAATCGCCAAGGCCCTTCTATACTTAGAGAAGGGAGGAGATGTCAGGAGAAGCCCTGCATATACACTGAAGGCCTAAAATCAGCCATGAGCCTAAAATCAGCAATAGGCCTGACATACATGCATGCTAACATGAAGTCTTGGGTCTCTGTGGAAAAACACTGAAACAGAAGGGTATAAGCTATTGTAAACAGACAGCTTCTGTGGAAATTTACCAGACCGAGTAGGCATAGGTCTTATAAATAGACAGCTTCGGCGGACAGTACCAACTTAGATAAGGACAAGTGAATCATAGGCATAGTCATAGTGACCTGTCCCCTGAACCTACACCCAGCTGATACCCTGTTCTGAAAAGTATCTGTACTCCCTCTGAACACCTATGCTCAGGTGCCATTCCCTTCCCCACATCCTGCGTTTTTGTGTTTATAGCCTCTGAGTAAATAGTAACTTATGATGTGATTTAAATAACTAAATAAAAAAATTAAAAAAAAAAAAACTAAAAAAAAAAAAAACCCCAAAACAAACAAAACAAACAAACAAACAAACAAACAAAACAAAAAAACACTATTAGTTTACTGAATAACTCAATGTGTCCCCCAGTAGATACATGATAGACCAAGATGGATATTAGCTTCAATGGAATAACAACATTTCCTATATAATATTTAGGAAGAGCTAGAAAATATTATGACACAGGGAAAAGGGTCTATATTCAGAAAAGTTCTAACTGTGAATATTGCAATTTAAAAAGCTCATTCATGATAGCTATGGACTCAGAGTCACCTTGTCTTAAGGAACTGAATCATGTATGTCTTTGAATCCAAAATTTATAGTTACCAGTATAAGAAAAATATATTTTTTATATAATTGCAGTTTGCATCATTTAATACATAATTTAATTTCTCTCGCTTTTATACAGGTAATGTGTTTGTCCTGGTTAACATCTCTGGATATGCATAAGACAGGGAAAGAGAATAAATACATTTCATAATTCACAGATCTGAGAACCATGAATCACTGTCTGAAATGATCTCCAAAAATTGCAAAGGGTTTTATTGGAATTGATTTACCTCCTTTACAATAGAAAAGACTGTGTATAGCTCTTGACTGAGTACAGCCCTTAAAGAAGAATGTTGCTTTTATATTGACAAGACAGGATGGTTAAATAGAGCATGAAAAAGGTCTGAGTAAGGCTCTGAGAAAAGACATAGAGAGAAAGAGAAAGATGAGAGCTGGTACAAGAATTGGTTTTCAACCTCTCCATGGTTGTCAACACTACTTCCTCCCATCTTGGGACCATTGATTGGGTTATTTTTGCTTATTTCTTTTGGTCCCTGTGCCTTAAATAGACTGACCAACTTTGTGAAACAACAGGTAAATAATTTGGTAGCAAAACCTACTCAGATACATTATCATAAGTTAGCTGTGGAGGACCACGAGACTCAACATGAGGTTGTTACTCTATCCAGGTTGTTCCCAAAACCCATCTCCACCCAACCTATAAGAGGGGACTTCCACCCTTAGACCAAGCAGAGAGGGGCCTCCCAGAACCCCTCTGACTGGTGATCGGAATTCTTGCTTAGGCTGTGAGGCTAAGCACTGCAAGGGAATATAAATAAAAATGAAAAATATTTCTCTGGGTTCCCTGAGGGACAAGCCTGACTACATAGGGGTTGATGTCAAAAGTATCCCCTTTCCAGAAAAAAGACATTGGGATGGGTATGGCCCTCATGCCTCACTGGACAACAACAGGAGGACCAGAACCATTACAAGGTCCCCTTCAATTATTGGAGGTCAGGCCTCTATCCTCGCCTTCGCAAAATTAGAATCACCATGGCTCTTCCATACTTAGAGATGGGAGGAGATGTCAGGGGCAGCCCTGCTTATACACTGAAGGCCTACAATCAGCCTAGGCCTAAAATCAGCAATAGGCGTGACGTACATACATGCTAACACAAAGTCTTGGGTCTCTGTGGAAAACACTGAAACAAATGGCTGTAAGCTATTGTAAACAGGCAGCATTTATGGAAATTTACCAGCCTGAGTAGTTATAGACCCTGTAAATAGGTAGCCTTGGCGGTTAGTACCAACTTAGATAAGGACAAGTGAATCATAGGCATAGTCATAGTGACCTGTCCCCTATACCTTCACCCAGCCAATACCAGTTCTGAAAGATATCTGTACTCCCCTTGAACACCTACACTCCAGTGTCATCCCCTTTCCTATGTCCTGCCTTTGTGTGTTTATGACTCCTGTGTGAATAAGTAAAAATTATGATTTGATATAAATAAATAAATTAATTAATTGAAAAAGAAAATGAAAAAAAGGAAAAAAATAATATTGGACTTTTCACCTTGGCCAGGTATAGATACATATCATAGATGATTGTCACATGACACCATGTTAATGCTTCCCCTGATTTAATGGGGCACTGTGGAAAGTGAGTCTCAGGGGCCTGAGATGACCACTGGGAAATGTCAGTGAGGTAAACATTCTGAAAAACACACTTTCTGGGACTCCTTTGACCAGGGATTGAGCTGAGGAGAAGAGAGTCAGGTAAGGTAGATGGTAAGGTCTGTGATCAGGGCATGCACCCTTTGGATAACTGATCAATGTTATTGGACCTTTCTTAGAGAAAGGGAAATTCTGTAATGTTTGACTCCAATTATCATGTCCTTTAATCAAGCCATCTTCTATCTTGTTCTTTCAGCTCCCCGAGTCTTCTCCTCTGTGAGATTTCCTAGGATGTACAACTACATTACAAATGGATGGAAATAACAAGAAATTGGGAGATTCACTCTCAGAAGACACCTATTAATGTTGATTTTAGAGCTTGTTAACCAATGTCTGTTCAAAGAAAAGAGGAAATTACAGAAGAGGGCACCCTCAGACGTTTGCCTGGCTGGACCATATTTTTCATCACTCAGTCATTCACTAGTGCAGTTTGGCTCTAAAGGTGTTGTGGGTATGAAGTGCAGACTCCATCTTAGTCAAGGGTATTGCTTCTACATGTGTGGATGTATGTGATCCAGGCAGAGAATGACAGAGATTGTGAAATCACTTTTTGGAAAGCAGCCATGGTTCCTGCCTTCATCTTTCCCATTCAGTACTCAGTCATTGAACTTATGAATACCCAGCCCTCTTTTCACAGTATCTCCAGATCTCACATAAGACCAGCGTGTCCAGTGACCATATGGCTCAGTGCCATAGACAAACACACACACACACACATACATACATACACACACACACACACACACATACACACACAGACATACACTTTATCACATGAACCATAGCTGTGTCAGATTTGATGTGTGATGCACATGTCACATGGAAAGCAGAACTGTAAATAAGCATGTGGATTCATCAAGGTGTATTACACACTATAGCATTAGAAAGATTCTCTGATTGTAATATCTAGAGGCAGCCCAGACACAGAGGACTCCAGTCCTTTGTCCCTCTTTTCTGTTTTTTCTTTGATCAAGAGCTCCATGTTATCTCAGTGTTCCCTGCTACTCCTGAGATCCATGCAGGGAGGCTCCTGTTTGAGTTCACACTAACTTTTTATCACTTTGTCTCTTGAACAGTAATTCAAGGCTATGATCTCAGTCTTCAGGCTGCTGCTCATAGGTTCTGTTACTACTATATTTATTGATAGATGAGACCCGCGCCATGTCTTTCCTGGAGCCTGGCATAACAAGTGCAACACATAATCACTGACAGTGACCCCTTAAGCTGTACAGAAGTGTTTCAAGGAGTCTCAAGGGTACATCAAGTCCCACCAGACTCTACCCACTGCACTGAAAAGTGGACTCCTGCACACAAGAAGAATTCTCATTGGAAAACTGTCAAAGTAGCCTACTCTCTCTCTTCTCATTTTCATATAGATATCCAGCTTCTCCTCTCCGTCTGTTACCTTCTAAAACAAGAAAAACTACTGACCGCAAGGTCATGATGTGTAGTCTGTGATCAATGCTGAGATACATATCTCTATTGCTATCTCTGTCTCTGTCTCCGTCTCCATCTCCAATCTATCTATCTATCTATCTCATTATATATATTTATATATATATATATATATATATATATATATCTCCTTATTAAAATCAAAAGAAAATCACATTTAGTTGTTTCATCTATAGGAGCTCAGTATTTCCCACTGTCTCAGATGGACAAGATCTCTTACTGGTGAAAGTCTTAGACAGGGCAGCATCTGCCAGGAGAAGTTATGAAAACACTTTTTGTATCCATTCTTCTGTTGAAGGACATCTGGGTTCTTTCCAGCTTCTGGCTATTATGAATAAGGCCGCTATAAACATAGTGGAGCATGTGGCCTTGTTGCATCTTGAAATATCTTCTGGGTAATACCCAGGAGGGTATAGCTGGGTCCTCAGGTAACACCATGTTCAATTTTCTGAGGTATCGCCAGACTGCTTTCCATAGTGGTTGTACCAGCTTGCAATCCCACCAACAATGGAGGAGTGTTCCTCTTTCTCCACATCCTCGCCAACATCTGCTGTCACCTGTGTTTTGGATCTTAGCCAATCTGACTGGTGTGAGGTGGAATCTCAGTGTTGTTTTCATTTGCATTTCCCTGATGACTAGGGATGCTGAGCACTTCTTTAGATGTTTCTCAATCATTCGAGTTTCTCAGTTGAGAGTTCTTTGTTCAACTCTCTACCCCATTTTTTAATAGGGTTATTTGATGGTCTGGAATCTAGTTTCTTCAGTTCTTTGTATACTTGGATATTAGCCTCTATCAGATGTAAGGTTGGTGAAAATCTTTTCCCAGTCTGTTGGTTCCCGCTTTGTCCTGTTGACCGTGGTACATTTACACAATGGAGTACTACTCAGCCATTAAAAATAATGAGCTCATGAAATTCTTAGACAAATGGATGGAGCTAGAAAATATCATCCTGAGTGAGATGACCCAATCACAAAAGAACACACATGGTATGCACTCACTGATAAGCGGATATTAGCCCCAAAACACACAATACCTAAGATGCAACGCATAAACCTCATGAAGCTCAAGAAGAAGGAGGAAGACCAAAGTGAGGGTGTTTTTGTCCTTTTTAGAACGAGTATCAAAAGATTCAACCAGAGCTCCCAGGAGCTAAACCCCAGCTGAGAACAGACCGCAAGCTGTCCTCTGAGAGGCTCTAACCAGCAGCTGACTCAGACAGATACAGATATCCAGAGCCAAACAGTGGATGGAGCTTGAGGACTCTTAAAGAAGAATAGGTGGAAGGATTGAGGGCCCTAAGGAGATAGGAACTGCACAGGAAGATCAACAGAGTAAACCAACCTGAACCCTTGGAGCTCTCAGAGACTGAATCACCAACCGTGGAGCATACCTAGTCTACACAGATCTACCTCCATGGGCTGAACCTAGGCCTATTCTCATCTCCCGTCACCCTCGACGCTAGTGCAGCCCTAAAAATCGGCGCCACACCACCCTCGAATCCCTACCACACACTCGTATAGATCTTCAATATAGATATGATCTCATAACTCATGTTAGAACCAAGAATGAACTCCGCTCACCAATGATCGAGCACGTGTAGCAAGTGATGCTCCACAGCAGTGTGATGTACAGTCATGGATCTTGTCTGACAAACTCTTAATATTAACCTCACTGTCACCTCGCGATCCAGCATAGTTTTGTCACTCACCGTGTGCTTTCTCTTCGCCAAAAAGATAATCAAATAGAGACACTGAGACCGCCTCACTATCACACCTATACATCAGTATCGTGACCCAACAGTATTATACATATCATGCGTAGTACGCAACTTTACTTGACAACTTTGTCCAAGATTCGTCATGAATCACTACGTGCCCTACAAGACCATCGCTAGTAAAGTCTTATTATAATAAGAGGCCCTATCCTAACATATCACACCAAGTAGTGCTCAAGTGTATGTCTATACCATCCTCGATGATAATGTCCTCAATCCTCAGTTTACAACCTTGTCCTACTTATTCACTCTATCGTCACTAAGATCTACTGTTTGTCGTGTACATATATCAAAGATCGAAGCCGCCTCTGTATATCAGTATCCCTACATGCGTCAGTGTCTGACTGAGTATAACTTTAACCCTATGTACGAACGCAACTCCATATCATAGACAATAGGCTAATCATTTAGCGCCATCTCCACATCTATGTGAGATGATAGTATCTAGAATACTTCGCTGTAATCCCATCAAGTCGATCTAGTACATAAGCACCATCGTCTCCAGTAATGTCACTACCATCATATCTTCCCTAAATGGCTGTGTCGTGCAGAGACTCTCCCTGTCTGCTCGCCTCCACGTCTCTCCCTACGATTGTGTGCACTCGCTCACGAACCCACTCCCACTCAATAATGTCTGCAGCATGTCCTCATTAGTGATATGTCACATAGTATCACATGTGAACTAGTGACACACGTGTACTGACGTACTTCTATGTGCCTCTACCTACCCACCTATACAAAAACCCTCCACCCCCCCACTCAGACGCTCTCACACACCATCTCGCCTGTAATCCTTGTGCACACACTCCACTGTTATCTAGCTCTGTGTCTACATCATCGCGCATCAACAATATTGAATCAGCGCTTGTCTCATGTACCAGACTAGTATCTCGCTTGTGACATCGTTTTCGCTCGCTCTACCTCACAGCATTGCAAAGTGTGATCCTCCGAGTAGCCACACGTGACACACTCCATGTAGAACACTACCTCTGCAAAGTGCATACCGCAATCGAACATGAGCAAACAAGTGATCACTCACTGTCCACACACATGCCCCTCACTCCAACAGTTGACATCGCTCTACAATATTGTACACAACCCATGCCACCTCCACATCACATATGCCTCTCTACTGCAAATGTACCGTAATCACTAACACGCTGCCATCCATACATCGTGCACCACCCAACATGTATAGCTCAGCGCCAATCCGCATTTCGTCCGCCTCATCACTCGCCAAGATGCTATCTAGTACTAATCTCTCTCGTGAAACCAAACTAGAGTAAGCTCTTGTTGTAATGAATAATCCTCATGTAATCTGCTCATCCTAGCTAAATGTGATCTCCCTCTACCTATGTGAATATCTCTACCCCCATACACTGTTCCACTTTTCAACCTCCCCCCCAAAAAATATCTCTGTATCTAGCCACATCTACAATAATAGTACACTAGATACCTAGAATCGATCAGATGTACTTGACAGATGTGCTCCCGCTCGATGATCTATATGTATAACTCCCATCATCAATTGTGCACAAACTGCACAAAGACGTCACTCCAAAAAATTACGCCCCAACCTCTATCTAACCGAGGAACAGCATCTATCTGCGCAAGTGTACTCTCTCATAGCATACTCACAATAGCCACACTGAAAGTGATTCACTAGTATTACGTCTCTATCTGTCAAAATGGTGGCATCATTCGATTCCCTTATTACAAGATTAGTTAGTGTCAGTTTAGAGTTATTGTACACTACGCTCGCTATAAAGAGTCCATAATCTGCTCTAAGTCTCTGTATAAGCTCAACACATTATACGAATCAATGAATGTGAAAGATACACCGCCACTGCATCAAATGCAATGCATACTTCTCGCTCTGCTATCCTGAATCAAAAACCAACACACTCCCTATCCAAGTCCTTCTCAACCCACTGTCCGTTGTGCACTGTTCACCACTCCTTCCCCTAGGACCCCACCCCAAATTCAACCAATCTCTCCTGTCTGTAACACCACAACAACTCCATCCCAAGTTGAGAAATTATGCCATACCTCATGTATCCTCTCTTAGTCAGCCATCTACTCTCAGAATCACTCATCAATCCACGTTCGTGCTCATCTGAGCTATCTGCTCACACAGATCAATCACTATACAGACCCCGTGCATCTGTGTGCCTAGTTGACGCCACTTCCAGATCCTCTCCATATCCCCAGCGCTAGACCCGATCCGCACCCAGAGCAACCATGACTCCTGACCCGCCCACTGCACACCCTTAATACCTGTAGGACACTCCACCCACCACCCTCCACCTACTCCACATATGAAGTATAATTACGATCCTAAATACAGACATGTGTAACGCGACACACTTCACTTCAAATACAACCCCCTCCCCTTGTTTAAGCCTGTACTTTCTCTCAAAGTTCCAAGTGCTTGATACTCGCACCACACATCTCACATAGATACCTCCGTACTTAGACGCTCACTCTATTCACTTACACTAGTGAACCAAGATACTGTCTCTTATCGTGAATGCCCCACTATTCCACACATCTGTCCAGAGACACCATCTAATCTAGCCGCTCACCACTAGACTATTCCCCTCACACAATATGATAAACAACGCTCGTCCTGTCTCTCTCTCCTCCACTTGTGTTACATTGTCTTCACACTCACATACGCCCTACTATCTACTACCCGTCACATATCCTCTCTCACGCCCCACACCACCGCATCCCTACCGTCCTATAGAGACGCTGCGCGTGATCGTACAATCTCGCTGTCTTTATCCCACACCCACCAACGTACTAGTCAGATGTGTACGTCGCCTAGTTCAATGCACGTCGTTCCACTGTATCTGAACATCTGGTAAATCATCACGTGCGACGGTCTTAATATAATCTACCTCCTCCCCCTCCTCCTTGTCTATAAACAGTCAATCCACTCCTATACAACATCAAGAATCCCTATCTTCTCGAATCTGCTGAAATATGAGTCCTAAGATCTATCATATCAAGACACACTACTACTATGTCTCGCCCTCTCAGAAGTGTGTATATCAAGTAGTCTCTTAGTATTGTCTATTCCTTAGACGGTACAAAGGTGCTCCCCTTGCACTCAAGATGATCTCCTGATGATGATCGCCTTCACAACTCACATGCCTCAATACTAATGACTGAATCTCGTTGTCTTACACTCAGCCCCCACATCACACCACGATAATCTCATCTCACCATGTCTCATGACTATAACCCACATCCCATCCAAATCACAGACCTGCCAACCACTGAGACTATGTTTGCTATCCTTCTCCGTCTCTATCGCTAGATATGATTGATCATTCTACTATAGTGCATAATAAGTCTGTGCTATCCATCCACGCTATCAGAAAATGTCCACAGATACATCACATTCATCACTCTGATGTAACATTATACATTAGGAACCTGAATCAATTGATCACCCACTCTCTAACTACGTCCTCACCTCGATATGTCACTACATCTCTCTGTGTATCTACGAATCAGAAACGTGCTATATCCTGTTCCCTGTTTGAGTCAATAAGCTACAACACTTACTCTATACTGCTCTAGCTGGTTAGACTCACTTCCTTGAACTACTTAGATCGAAGAGTCCTACATGGTATCGTGCCTTGCCTCTACTATCAGATTTTCTTCCGTTCTCTCTATCTAGTACTTCCAAGTGTAACACAACTTCTAACACACATCCAATACTCTTACCAGAAACCTGATCGCATGAGTACATCTCACAACTTTCTGTCTCGAGTCCTGTCATTCCCATATGTAAACTTCCATATATCAACTTCTCGTTCATGTATTGATATCAACATTTCAGAATAAATAGATATATGGAATGCTCAAATCTACCAGCTCTCTCACCTTTACTATGATGCATCTCTTCCTCACTATGATACTAACTCCCGCTAACACATGTGTGTTAAGAGATGTGTAAACCTCTCCTCGCACACGCAAAATTCCTCTACAATTGTAATAAGACACTATTTGAATATCGTATCTCACTTGCCCAGAATCGCTAATCTCATCATCATCGTTAGTCTCACCTCGTGTCAAAGACTTTAGACTCCTCACTGTCCTCACAAAGTGCAAGATCTATACTCCTAGTCCACAATATGACCACTTAAGTCCCCTTAGTGCCACTTATGGATGACCCACAAGAACTTATTACTGACTGTGTCCTAGTTGGTTGTCAGAGGTGTCTCAATGTGTGTGTCATATGTCAGAATAATCAGTTGTAATCGCAATCTAATTGCATCCTGTCAACTCGCTCTGAATGAACACATCAGTGCTCTCTCCAACTATATTGTGTCATCTGTGATAAGACCACGTCACACCTCTCAGTAGTCAATAGCCCTAATGTCCAATCTTACTGATACTCTCGTGCCCCTTATATTGAGTGCTCCTGTCCCAATACGTATACTTTGATTCTAGCGTCCATAGTACTCATTTGAGTGCTTGGATCTCAATCTCTCCTGACCCGATAGTTAGACTATCACATGTGCAATCATATAATGTCTCGTACTCATACTGACCTTTGAGTGAAGTTCCATGACTGATCACCACTCTAGTGTGTACATAGGACTATCTCGCACAGTAACAATCGTGATGCAAATTGTGACTAGCCTCTGTAGTCTAATCTAGTCAATGTATAGATCCTGTAGTCTCTTATCGTGCTCCATCACATAGTACCATCCCCCTACAATTGCAAAGACTGAGTGAAGTGTACCACCTCATGTGCTAACATCATTAATCTCGCACCCTATATGTAGTCATACATACATCATGTCTCCAACTGTAACAGTGTTCATCTTAACCATTCACTAGTAAACATCCACAATATGTATGTTGATAGAGCTCTAGTCATAAGAATGAATCGTAGTCATATCATGTGTAGTATAGAAGTGTAGTAGAACCATATTCTCAACCACAATGACCCAATAAGAGTCAGTACATGATAGGTTCACTGCGCGTAAACTCATCTACAGAGTGTGTCTAAATGAAATTTCTGCAAATATGTCATTCGAGTTCTGTGGAGTTATCTTCCACCATATCCCACCCATAAGTTGTCTAGTATATGTCTATATGTGCGTATGAGATAATTCTCAATATCTCTCCATCTGCCTCTCTTCCTCTAGCCATCCACGCTCTCTGATGTCTCCTGTCAGTGTGGATTACTGTTTTTCGCGAAGTCTCGTGTGATAAACCTTCACATGCGGCGCACCACATGCGACCACACCTGAATGTCTATGCCCATATACCTAGGATCAGTATGATAATCCCAAACGGACATACACTCAACAGTTCTCTTCCCTATCACAGATCGATGCTTATCAAGTAAGTAATTCTGACAGTCTCACACAGACATCGTATAAGACTAAATCACATCACTGTCTCTCAGCTGCTCTCTGGATGTGACGCAAATCAAAGTCTCTGCTGGTACTCCAGCATTCAATAATGAGCTAGTCGCACATAAAACGTTTCTCAAGAGTTAGCTTATAATAGACGCACTTCCCATCTACATACTGGAGCTTGCCCACACATCTGTGTAACACATGCCGGTCCTATCGTGACCTCCCACCCACACATAATACCAACCATCCCCACCCCTTTTTCCCCCACAAACCAACAAATCCCTTCCCCTAACTCCCCCAACATCCTTAACCACTACCCCCACATACACCCCCCCTACACAACATCCCCATATTATTCCAAATATTCCTCATTAACCCCATACAATCCCCCCATAATCAAAACACCTATATCTCCACTTTAAAATATAAATATCCACACCCCCTTTCCACACCCTTCCACACCTCTCAACTCCAATTTTAAAAAACACAAACCCCCTATATCCAAAACACCTTCATCTTCCTACCCACCACCTCAAACCCCAAAAACAATATCACCCCCCTACATGTCACCATCATAACAGTGCACCGACTCCTCACACCCCCCCTTTTTGTCTACAAAAAGTCTACTATATCTCACCCAAGAGACCTCTCTCTCACCCCCTCCGTTGCCACCTCCGAGATCACACTCTAACATCTGAAATGTCTCGCTCACTCTAGGACAGATCCATCTCAGCTCTAGCAATGAATACCATAGTAACTCTCTGTCCCCTCCCCACCCATTTCAAGCCAATTCTCTAACCTCTCACACGCCACCATGTCTACTGCACAATTAGACACATACTTTACCACCTGAAATCCTTTAGACAACACACCTCATCTGCTACTTGTACCTGTGTGCTGTGTATCATCTACTCCAATCACCGCAACTTTCTAACGTCCGGTCTATGTGTTGTGTCCAGTAAAACACGATGCTGTACTCCAGTGCATACTATCTGCTATCAGCGTTTTGTGTCTACTAAATCACAATAGCACCCTTCTCTCTCACACATAGTCATGCTTCCGATGCTTCCGTGTAGTTTACCCTACTGTGTGAGTACCCGTCCACTACAATAGAAACAACCTATTATTAATTTTGTCTTCATCCCGTGTGAGCTGTCGCCACCTGTCGTGTCTCTCATCACACTCTCCTAATCACGTCCCACTGTGACCCTACTAATGTAACTTAGTTCTCGATGCAGATTGTGTGTTGTGAGAGATTCCAATCTGATTGTCATTAATACGATCAACATCTGCTTATCTCATACTCCCCGCTACACCTTACGTGTGTCTTCTGTCGATAAGTAATGTGTGCTCCCTCTTTCTAAGAGAGACTGTTTAAGATTGCTACAGTGAGTGCCTAGTACTTAGATAGTCTGAAGTGCCAGCTCAATTGTCACCTCAAGTGCCTACCCCATAATGTGCTCTACATGTCCCACATGTGTTTCTCAGTTCTCGTCGCATCTCTCGTTACTTGAGTTGTGATGTATATCTGATCTCACAGTCATCGTGTGCATCAGAATCTGACCACATCTCTCCAATATCACTCGTCCCCGCTCCTCACATATTTCCACACACGCAGATGTCTACATCTTAGCATACTTTGTGCTGTGCCGTCCCACTCGTGAGTGATTCCTGTAATCTGAGCACCTCGTCTCGTGTCTCTTCATTGAACGCATATTGTTCTCCACATCCTCACTGAAACCGCCTTGTTGTATATGCACGCTTGTTGACATTCCGAGACTGATAGCGACCTTCGATCTATATCCCACTACTATGAGTATGAGTCACTCGACTATTTCCATCACTCCATTATATACAGTAGTACAGACCATCACTCATCAGACTTACATAGTTATGGAGTCCTAAAACTATTTCTCTTCCGAGATGGTTGTCGTTGTATTGAATAGGGGTATGATTGAAGTCTCGATTCAGAGCGCTCGCCTCTGTAGAGGTTGTTTTCTTGTGTAGATGAGTTGTGTATGCTATTATGGAAATGTTGTGTGTCGCTTTTTAGTAAGTAGGAGATCAGTCTGTCTGATTGTGTTGTGTAGTGCGAGTGCGATGTCCGCTGAGGAGGTTGCACTACTCGCTAGCATGAGCGGTTATTGTGTTGTCGTGGTGTCGGATAGATCGTGTGATGTGTCTGCGATCACTGCTACGTTGTGGTCTGTATGGAAGTGTAAGTCTTGTGTAATTTGTTGAATAGGACGTATTGGTGCGGATAGAAGTACATGGTGAGTAAGACTGTGTTGCTAGGACAACCTGATTGTGTTATGGCGTATGCCTATTCAGTGTGCAGTAGGTGATATTGACGCTATGTCATATAGAGTCTGTTGATGTAGAGAGTAATCGTGTAGATAATATCAATATCGAGGTTCTCCCACTGTATGATGATGAAGAGGAGATTAAGGTATGACGCGCGAGACTAGCGTGTTTGAGAGAAATCTGCTCATCTCAGTAGAGATAAAAGACTCTGAATAGATAGAATCGTGTGTTCATAGTTATTAGGCAGTGATGCGATAAGTATTGTCCTCTTGCTTGGAGATCGCAAGAAGTAATTGTCTGTTTTGGCATGCAGCGGTTACTCTCGTGATGATGGCATGTCATGTTTCGGTTGCGGTGTGACTCCAGATGCTAGTAATTTCTCGCTTTAGTGTTTAAGTGACTTGAAGCCTATGGTGATCGTCGCTGATCGTTGGTGGATCGCGAGCCTGGCTCGCCACTTTGTGCGCTGGTCTGAGGGGCCGCGTTAGAGAGGAGTGAGGAGTTTAGTATTGTGATGTTGTGCAAGAGAATACTCAGCTGTTCATGCACTTGTTGTGTATATGTCTGAGATCGCGCTAATAGTGCGTCGGTGTTGTCTCGGTTGGGTCGGTTTTGTCCGCATTAGTGTGTGTGTGAGATATGTGTAGTGAGTATGAACTGTGTGCTTCTAGTGTTGGCTCACGGTCATTTTGAGTGTCAACAGTGGTGATGCTCAGTCGAGATTGAGGCAATCACTGTGTTTGATATCTATTCGCTTGTTTATCAAGCGTAAGAGATCTATCAGTATGAGCTAGGAACGTCGCTACTTGCCGAATAGTTCGACCCTCTTTTCATGTGTTTTCGCACGCAGTGCTAAGCAAGCTAACCCTCATTTACAGCTGTATGAACTGATGAGGTGAGAGAGTTATGATAGAATCTCTGAAGTAATCTATACTCAGTTGATCGTAGTCTGAGTGGCGAGTAGGTGTAGGTAACGGGGTTCTGTGAGTTGGTCGAAGCAAGTGATAGCTGTCGTTGTCATGGATATATAGAGATAGATAGCTTCAGACACTTTTCATCTATGGCTCTCATATGGAGTAGCTGAGGGTCTACAGATAGCGAGAGATAGAGCAGCATCAAGGCGCAATGTGTCCGCTAATCTAATTTCTATGTCGAGAGATGGTGTGTCAATGTAACTTGAGTCACTTGCTGGACTGTCTGAGACTGTGAGAGATAGTATCGTCTGATCACGCGTGTGTGTTAGACTGTTGTTTCACACTAGTGTCAGCAGCGATGTTCAAATGACGTCCCTAGGAATATATGGTGTGTCGCGCACATGAGGATGTGTCATTCTGGGCTGTGCGAGAAGACGAGTGCTAGTGCAAGGTGGACTGCTCTGATGTTGTTGGTGTTTCTGGTGTGTTTCTCAGATAGGTCAGCTCTGAAAGGCATTTGGTCTGTCTAATGATGGTTTCAAGGTGTGTGGTTCATCTGCTCGGGGCTCGCTAGAGATAGAAGCTGTAGAAGGGATCCTCCCAAGGCGTGTATCTATTCTTAGCAAGGTTGTTGCAATTTATGATGTGATTCTTTTGAAGGTCTAAGTGTGATGGGCCTTATTTTGTTATCGTGTTGTAGTGTAGGTATTGCGAGTAGTATAGAGTAGTGCGCTGTTGATCATAGTAGATATTGGTGTCGTGGTGACTCTTATAGTGAGAGAATTGGTGCCTAATGAGTTGCTTAGCTGTGGCAGTGTTGCGCGAATAAAGTTGAAGCGCGGCGATGTTCTCTGTTTAGTGCAGTCATTGGATGAAGCTGAGAGACCATTTCGTGTGTGTTGATGCAGTCCATCAAGAGTAGAGTTTCGTCTCTCACTTAGAAGCTCGCAATGTGTAGATAGTCAGGTATGACCTCGCGGCAGCTCTCATCACATATAAGTCTGTAGCCTATAACGCGAGAATATGTGCTTAGTTTCAGATTAGTGTGAGAGAAGTTGATTGTTGGCCTTATTGTGTGCTGTAAATGGTTCATAGGTAAAGTAGCAGTGGTGTAGGTCATGTCTGAAATGGGGTCTCTTATTATTGAAATCCTACTTAAATTACTTATAATTTTTCTTTGGCTTCAGAATAGTGAGTCTTCATCTTTCCTTCATATAGAAAAACATTCATAAGAAAGCCCTCGGAACATTCTAATACTGTGACTCTATGTGGTTGGTGAAGGAGATCATAAGGTACAGATTTGCATCCTCTCTCTCCGGACTCAGGAATTATCATCTGCCCACTCATGGATACAAATTTGCGGGACATAGTTTTTGGAACCATTGAATACTTCTATGTTTCTTTTACTGTCTCTTTTTCTCTCTCTTCACTTGTACCACTACTAAACCTGGCTCCTAAACATATTTTGGTATATTTGTGTGGGATACAATGTCGCTCTTCTAACACATCTTCATAGACCTTCATAACACATCACCTACAATGCAGCCAGGCTTGGGCTTATGTTGATGAAATAATAAATTAATCTAGTATACTCCTCAATATCATCACTTTACTATTATCCTCTTACCTTCTCATCACCATATCACCATATCCTATATCATAATCATACCACTCTCTAATATACAAATACTTCAAAACACCCAAATAATAAACCACACCATATCTTCATATCCTTCTTTTACCCCCAACACCAAATCATAATACAATATACCACAACTCCCCATTCAAAAACCCCACTATCAACATCCATACACAACCAATCAATTCCCCATCCATAAATCACCTACCAAATCATCCCATAAAATCATCCTCTCCACCATCTCAAACCACTAACCACCTCCCACCCAAACCCATAATCAAACAAATACCACATAATCTCCACTAACACTAAAAATATCCTAACCAATACACATTTATCTCTCACCCAAATCAATATAAGATTTGTGTTTTGTTGACTCTCGTGTAGTACCACTGTTCCCGTTAGACATGTGATAATCCACACTCTGTGACATAGATAACCTCTAAAGATACGCACAACACACACTGTAACAATGTGAATGAGTCACTTGTCAACTCCCCCCTATCCTATGTGTGTGTGATCTTCACATATGCGTTTCTCTCGCATCAGAGAGTGATATACTGTTGTAAGATACGATATTGTCATCCTAGAGTATTTTTTGTTATCTCCACAGTGTCAAGTGTGTTGTGTACCCACTATACCCTACAATGGGATAGATTTGTAAAGTCGTGAACACATGACACACTGACACCTATCACGGCTCTAACCTTCCATCCACGTGCACTCTCTCACACGCTAGTGAACGATTCGTACATCCTATAAGACTACTCCCCACTGTCGGATATGCGTCTCCTAAACATCACAGTTCGAACGAAGACTGTCTTACACTACTCTCTCATCAGTCCTTCAGACAAATCCACCATACTAGACCATACAGTTTCTAGCTCTACACTCCTCCGACCCTAGATATGTGAGTATCCTCCTGTCCATTCTGTAGAGTAAATATTCTTCACATTTCTAACAATATCCCCATTCACAAACCCACGCTTCGTGCCGTGCCCACACATAATGGCCTCACATCATCGCCTTTCTTCTAAATAGTTACTACACACCCCACTATGTGCTCTGACTACTAAGCAATATAAGTATGTGAATAGCTCATATACGTGTCACAACCAGACATGACACTCTGCTAAGAATTGTCGTGTGTGGTGTGCTCTAATCATACTAATCAATAACAGTGTGAACTGTTACCTTGTCATGATGCACCTAGACATCTTATGATCTCGTCTCTCTTCTCTGAGCCTCACACTACTGTCTCCAATCCAGTACTATGATTAAATCCCTCATTAGCTACACTGTCATCAGAGATAATAGCGACTTCCCACTTGTCTGTATCATGCCTGACCCTACCTAGAATATCCTGTAAATGACGAAGAGTGCTACCCATCTTCGCAGGTGCCACACCCTAGTACTACACGCACACGCAGACCAGCCCTTAGTTCTCCTATCGCTCCGTCTCGCCTAGACATCACACACTCGCTTTAACATTATTGTGTGACACACGAACAGATGCTACACTCAAGTAGTGTTACACATGATGTCCCCCTTCTACTAGTTGTGCCCCCCCTACCGAGCTGTCATACAATAGTCAGTGTCTACACTACCATTGACTCGTCGCCGCCGTTCCTCTCTCACTCTCACTCAACTCTCCATCACCCCCACTACTGTCTACCCAATCCCTCACGTCATCACTCTCAACTGTGTGTGACTCCTTCAGTAGATCATCATCCTCCGTACTGCATCATAATCGCAATTATAGTGTATAGCATAGTCGTATAATCAATTCTCTGTGTGTCCACCTTCAAACTCACCAACCACTCGACTCCTGTAACTCTATTCCTCCCCTCTCTCAATCCCTCTCACCGCAGTCTCCCCTGTTACTATACTATTGTACTGTCAGTAACAAGTGATCGTGCCACTGTGCCACTTACTAATTCTCCCCATCCACGCGAATTTCGAGTAGACACTAGTGATATCCAAGACTAGTGTCCTGCATCTCTACTCACTACCAATGTTTATCCCTGAGAGATAGTTGTAACGCATATTACATTGTGAGCACTTCCTCCACAGAGCTCATGACTACCCATAATGACACACTTACGCCACTCCACATCTGTCTGATCTCACAGTTGCCGTGCATACCCTTAGTATATGTGAAGCATTTTCTCAATCTCCCCATGTTCACCATTGCTCCACTTAATCCATCGTCACACAACTTTCTTCTCGCTACTCCTGTGCTAGTCCACTCATACACGATTGAGCATCTAGCCATGTACCCTTGAGAGCGAGTACTAGTTCCCCATACCTTAACCATGTCACCTCTTTTCTCCTCGCTGATAAAACTACAAAACACCCTGAACCCAATTGCACCATAGAAATGACTGAATGTTCTAATATCAACAAATTATCAGGTGTGTGTTAGTACTCATACCATCCGAAGACTCCCTCATGATACCTTGTGCGAGCCCCGGTTACGACACCTAGATGTGACAGTAATAGTCTATGTATACTCTGTGCCATCTAGTACTCCACTAGACATAATATTAGTCAAACCCTTCGCGTTGCTAGACGCCTCACTTCATAGTATGATCACCCTGTGACTCTACCATCCGTGCACTTCGCACCCGCATCTCTATTCTCTTTACTCCAACGACTCCACACACGCATTTGTCACACCATTATGTTGATATACCATATTAGCCCTCTATATCCACACCTACTCACTCACTACGTCCCAGTGATCCAATACTCGACCTGAAGATGACCTGCTCTTAATATACATCATCAAGTGTATCAACACCCATATAATCCTCACCTCCCCACACACACCAACAGTGCCTGGTCGTAAACTCAGCTAGTGACCCACAACGTGTCGTGTTGCTCTACTATAACTGCCCCTATCCCTTACTCCATCAGACATAAACTATTGTATCAACCACACATCCCATCTCAGCTTCTGAAGTGATGCTGTTCTCTCAATTAATATAACCCATACCCTTCAGTTATCTGTCGATACAGGTCTGTATGTGTGAGTGTTGTCGTTCCTCGCAACTGTGTGACTCTGTTACTAAGTACTCTCCTCCTCGTCCCCTGTATACATCTCCTTGTGCATCCACCTCCACCTAATACACTCACTTGATGCCTCTCCCTCCCGCGCCAGATTACTAACAGTGACGCAATCTTGTCCCTCTACTAGTTGTATCCTCTCTAGATGACCTTGTGACATCACGCCGATACCCACACATTGACTTAACTCACCCATGTCACTTAGTTCTCACAGACATGTAGCATGTATCCCCCCTATACTGCTCCCAACTACTCTTCATCCTCCACCCTTCCACTCCAGTCCTACCAGCGCGCTCATCCTCATATACAATCATCTCCCTAATAGAAGACACCCAGATCAACTACTATACCACTTATGAATAGTGTCCACATAACCCCTACTACATACATGCGCTGCCCTATTAGAACTCCAGTCAGAGAGAGATAGGACAAGCTCAAAATTTATTGATCTCCATCTATAGTAGTCATGTGTCCCAAGATCGTCTAAAGATGCCATACCTGTGTGCAACCTATATCATCCACCATCCTTTATTATCCTATAGAATAGTAACTCATCCACTAATGTCCTAACCTCTCTCTGGTCTTCTGCGTGTGTCCCAAAACCCCCTTTCACCCAACACAACCATACAATCAACCTAACAATAAATAATCAAACCCATACCAATATTCCCCAGCCCATATCACCCCTAATCCACTTATGTATCATGAACGAGATATTCACATGTGTTCTTCCTCTCTCTCTGAAAAACTCACTCGTCTTCTATGTGTCCATGGATAACTGATACTAGTAGTCCTATAGAGGGACATCAACTAAGATTTCATCGTCACCTCGTCGTCTATGCCGTGCATCTCCTCCCCTTGTGACAAGTGTACTATCAACAGATCTAACACTCATGAACTTCATGTATCGACCAAGTCTAAGCCTGTTGTCTCCCTCTTCCATACTACTCTTCTATGTCTCATCGTACGTTCTGCTATTGTCTACCGTTCTGTACAGATGCTAAATTGCTACTATGCAAAACGCTATATCTACTATATTATTAGATGAGATATGTCTATGTGTGTGTGTTGTGGTGTGTGTGTGTGCGTCTCCTATAACAGCGTGCCCTAGTTGATCTCGATGATTATCTTGTTCCTAGTGCGCGCTCTTGTGTGAACTATGAAGTGTGTCCTCTTATGAAGATGTGTCATGTAGTGTGTCTCTATGATTCCACTCTCTACCATACTCAGGATGTATATGAATGAATGCATAGCGCTCCATACGCATGTTGCCGTGTTCTCGCCAACGCTTTCCTGTCCGCACTGCAGCCCATACGTTCTCCGACGTAGTGTGTCCCGAAGAGAAGTACCCTTCCTTATGAAGTAGCTCAGAGAGATCACTAGTGAGTTAGTGAAGTTAACTTCTCAACATCATCCCTCACGCTGACTCAGATCGTGCCTCGATATACAAGTACATCAATATGTTCTCTCCCTATAAAAAAAACTACGATAGTTCTCCACAAAAGAAATCTACTAATGTGTGATTAGATACACACACTTATGTGTGTGGAATCCCTATGTAGATCACGCAATAATCCCTACTGCCTCGCTCTTGTCACCTCGCTCACCATACGCATATACTCATACGCCACTGTCGCATGTGAGTACCAGATCGACCCATTGATCTCGCACTACCAACATCGTGTGCAACCCCCCTCACACCTACCCATCACTCCCTCACTCTGCTAACTCTCGTAGTGTCAAGACTGTTGTGTCAAACCTCGTATCAGTATTGCCATCATGCCAAATAATGCCCCCAGAACACTGCCTCCTAGTACTGACTCTATCACAATCTGATGACTCTCCAACTCAGACCATTGTTGATACGAGCCGATGCCACAAACTGTGACCACCCCCTCACACGTCGTGCACATTCTATACCAGATTCCGGACAAACTCTAACATTACCATGAGGCTTCTCTAACATCTAAAGTATCAAAATCTCATCTAAAATATGTATAACTCGAGTAATTGTCAGTTGTCCATATTGAGTTCTACTAGTGCTAGCGCACAGTGACTCTATCCTCATAGACGTGTGATTGCCAGATGAAGTAGCACAGCTCTCCTAAGAGATATCCTGTGCATTTTGTTATACGTGTATATAGTAAGACCTGTACTCTAGATTCATAATATAATGTGATACCTAATACCTGTCCTACTCTAACTATGTGCTCGCTCTCGTGTGTCTCTCCCACGTACTATAAGACACTTCGTAAATCTATATATCCTTGTTTGTCCTCTCTCCCCCCTAATCGTGTCCTCGCTTTGCTCCCCCACCACTTGTCTACGTCTCTGATCCCACTCGCTAACGCTAGACGTCCTCACATACCCATTCAGTGTACCAAGTGAGACGTGATATCTACTACACACAATCAGATATACCGAAAAACATATCTACAAACCCCACTCAGTCTAAGTCTCTACCTATGTGCTATAAAATCGAATGTGAGATGGTCACATATTATGAAGTGTGATCTCACACACTCACGCGCATGTTATATCTGACCAAGAGAATAGAACATCGCCTTCTAACACAGATAAACTTCCATGTCCACAACCACATACGTCCCCAGTGTATCAGATAACCATGTCGTGTATCCAAAATACTATGATCTACATAATGTGCTACTCAGACGCAGATGTGTTTCAAAACACTCATCCCCTCCTTCCCCCAATATCTCCCCATACGTGTGCTAACTCTCCTCAGCATTCCCTAGTACACCTTCAACCCCCCCTCCCCCATTCCATATAATAAACCCTTCACAACACAACCACAAATTATTTTACAACTACCCAAGTGTCGTGTCCCTCCTGACACACTCAGACTGACACTTCTATAATCAAGTATGGTAGATCCCTGATCACCACACCCTCATCCGTCGCATCTACTTTGAGAGATTGACTATAAGTCTTCTAGTAGATAGACGCTCACTCGCTCTAATTCACTTCGCACACTAGATCAGATCCTGAACTGGATGTACTCGCACAACTGTCGCGTAAAAATCATGAGACTGTGAACACTATGCCCAGATGCAACACAGCCCTTACCAGTCATCATGAGTCCACTATACTCTCAATAACATCCTTATACATCGTATCGTGCACGTTTTGTGTGATTCCACCTGCACGATACCTCTTACTCACCAGCACTCCCCCAAAATCACGCTCCTATAATATCACGTCTCCATGTCTCTTTCCCTTATGTGACAAGAACTTTCGTGGAACTAGTCTGTGATACACGTCGCGCTGATACATCAGTGTGACGTCAACTCGTATGATCACTAATATTGTGTGTCCTCACGTAGTCTTGTGCACGCTACACTGTCCATGTGCCTCCTCTAACCCACATCTCACACACTTGCACTCTTGCATAATTCACATCGTCCTCTTGTGTGTAAACTGCTAGCTCTCTCCTCTCACATACGTCACGTATCTTCCAAGTATCACATGTATCCAAGTCCTACCGTGTCATAAACTCATCTATGTGCCATAACTCCTCGCCTCCTGCTTATGTGTACCCCAGAGACCTCTGTGAACAATGTAACTGACATTTTCATGTATGTAGAGTAGGTTACTAGATACTGCAAGATCGACGATATCAGCGTTAACATGTCCAATTCATCTATGACGTGTCTTGATAGACATGTCTTCACGCACCAGACTAGTCAACAGTCCTTGTGAAACACTATAACTCACGTTACTGATAGCTAGAGAATTAAACTCGACTCACTTATCCCTACATCAGTAACTGTGCACACACGTAGCATACACACGCTTACCACTCAATCCCTAATGTCTATGTGCTCATCCAACCCGACACTCACCGAAACATTACCAGTGTGTGACCTTCCAGCCTCTTGATAATCCCCTATTATGTCACAGCGCGCAGAATCGTACTCTACACAGATCTGTATTGTGCATCTCGCTAATATGAGTTCACTTCAGATCTGTGTGCCTTGCTCTCGCACCGACCAAAGACTATGTGTCTAGAGGTCCATTTGCCGTCAGTTAGTCATGTATCAATTCAGTAACGCTCCATCTAAGTCTCTATGTCGCTTCTCAAATCTATGTCCATACAGCTCTCACTATCCAATCTGTCTCACCATGTGTGTGCATCAGTACACAACCGGATGTCCTTCACACACTCACACAACGACACTGAAGTAAACAATCTATCGTGTGATCCATACTCTGTCCACAGATGTATCTAACAACTACTTGTTTGTTCTAGACAATATTGTGCACTCTCCACACGACAATCTGTCTAATTCGCAAGATACCATCCGTCACTGTCTGTGTGTCTAGCCCTCGAGTTCATCTGTAGTATAGAGTCTGTCCTCTCTCACCTTGTTGATGACCTCACTACTACGCTATCAATCTCACTAGTATGTCTACAGTCACGAGACCATGTGACATAAGTGTACGTACTATCTGTTAGATCATCCTATATAGTGATCACCAAGTGCTCATATGGAGAGATAGTGAGTCGTGTAATCTTGATCTTGAATCATCTGTGCCCTCACCTGGCCCACAGAGTTAGTTGAACTTGCAGCTGTGAGATTTTTGTATGTTTGTCGCTTGATCATCTACTTACAGTGTTCGTGTCGTGCAGTGTTGGCACTCGTATTGTTGATAGTGGTTATTTGTGTCTTTTTTTCTTTCTTGCTGCGAGTTTGTTACCTATCGCACTGATGCCTGATATCTCTGTGTCTGCTCCCGCGCCGTAATTACATATGAGATAACTCTACTCAGATGTAGAGATCTCCATGCCTTCCCGCCTCTACCTAATCCCATAAGAAAGTATTGTCTATACTGCCTCTGCCTCCACTTCAGCGCCCTGGAGGAGCTATATATTGTGTACCTCCATAAGAGGGTACGTGCGTTCCACCCAGTCCGAGCGGACATTGTTGTGTTGTTCTCTGTTTGAGCTGTGTTGAAGAATACGCAGTCAGTAGAGAGTAGTGATCAATAAGAAGAGTCCTCTTGCCTCTGACTTAGCTCTGTCGTACTGAAAGTATGTTCGCCCTCCCGCTCCTTGATGCGCCAATTGTAGTGTAGCGATCATCTTGAACTCTACAAGCTGTCTCTATCTTTTAGACAACTGAGTAGGTCATCTCACGACGAGACTATCCCACATGCTCTCTCTCACCAGCTCTTCTCCAGCTTGCGCGAGAACCAGTGCATGTGTGTGCATGATATATATTATCTGTGTGAGTAATATCCAGATAAGTCACAGAGATACTATATATCCTCCCTCTATCTACTGGTGCTCTGCCTCGAGGCCGCAGCAGTGGGGCTAAGTGCCATGAGCCAATATAGCGAAGAGATGAAGATTGTATCTCTGGTGCGCTTACGATCGAGTTAGGTGCGTCGAGATCATTGTCTTGTCTCTCTTCGGTAGCTCATGTTGAGTGAGCAAAGCGCTTGTGTGTTGTTCATGTTAGAGATGAGTGGGTGAGCGTATTCTTTATGGTCTCTGATCGCTCCATGAGGCGAGCATTAACGCACAAGCTTTTTACATGAGACTAATTGTGTCTCTCGCGAGTTGGACTCGACACAGTTTTTTCGGTGGTGCTGGGGAAGAAGAAGGTGCATCATTGTGGATGATAAATTAGTATGATATAGCCTAGATGTCGGACATAAGTGGGTGAGTTTTGTGTAATCGTGAGAGAGTGGTTAAGGCGCGCGCCTTAGAGTCTGATTGAGATGGAGATTAGAGAATTTAGAGTTTTGGTCGGAGAGTGAGTTGTGTAAGATGGCTTATTATAATCATGTGTGTCTCCATAAATTATGACTGTTTTGAAGTAGTGTTCTGCATAGCTGGACTTCTCTGTCTGTGTAGAGGCCCTAATATCGTCGTTTTGGAGAATATGCGTCTCCGCGTTAAGTGTTTAGATTTTCCCAATAAAGAGTAGGTGATAGTGACGCATAGAATTGATCAGGGGTTAATCTTGTTAGTCAGGGCGCTTGTGCGTGTGAAGTAGTCGGTGTAATAGATCATGTGTTGTAGAGAGTGGGTGGGAAGGCCAAGTTTGATTATCGTAGAAGCAAGCCACTGCGATTGCTCTGTGATTGCGATGGACCATTATTAATCACTGCGGATTCTGCGTTATCGCACTAGTGCAGAAAGTAAGATGTCTATAACTGTCGTGTGACATCTTGTCATGCTAGAGTGAAGATGAGAATTGAGTGATAGAGAAGTCCATATTTAGTGAGAACGAAACGTTCGGCATGAAGGTGTGAAGCATGTGAAGAGTCGCTGGAGTTTGTCTGAGCGTAGCTTCTGTGAGTCTGAATCTAGTTGCTCGCTGTGTGTTGGGAGAATTTGTGTAGTGTTTGAGCGTATAGTAGTGTTGTTTAACTTTTGTGTTTAGTTACTGTCAGATAATTATTTATTATGTCTCTAATGTGTGCGAGCTGATTTGTGCTGGAAGCTAATAATTATATTAGTTGGATAATACTAGAAATCGTTCTCTAAGCACCCCTCTCTTAGCATTAAATATACTTTCTATGATTGTCTTACGTAACATCCTATTATGTTTATAAGTAAAATTCGTGGTTGTCTTTAATTCTTTTTCCCTTCTAGATCGACCGATTTTTTTTCTAAAGCGCTTCCATTTTTATTCTAATATATGTTTAGAGGAAAGGCCGTTGTGGAAGACTAGATTGTATTTTTGCTTCTTAAGCTGAAGATAACTATTGGTTTGTCTTTTTATTTTTTGAGTGTAGAGCTTAATTGACGCGTTTGTTACTCAGGGGATACTTGTTTTTGTCTCTTTTACTTGTTGGCAGAGTTTATCTCGCTCTGCGGGGAAAGTACCCCTGAATAGAACTTTATAATAATTAAGTGGGGGAGGGAGATGCAGGAAGCAATATAACGGAACCCTTATTGTTACTGGTCTTTCTTTTCTGATATTTCTGATATTTATGTCACCTAAGAGATCTTTTTATTTGTCTTTCATTATTTTATGTCACTTTATGATCTGCTTTTTTCAAAGTTTCCTTACTTAATGATATCCCTTTACTGCCTCTCCAACTCAGTTGTCTTCTTAGAAAAAGTACTGTTCTGTTTTGATGCTTTGTACGCACATAGTTAGAACAATCAAGGTTTCCTAAGTGATTCCTCAGAAAATAGAAATGTCATCACAGCGAAAATTCATTCAAATCAAGAGCGATTACACATTGCAAATACAAGTGAAGATGTGTCTTCCTAACAAATACTTGTGCGTGCATTCATAGATAAACCCCCCCCCTCCCCCGACCCCCGCCCCGACGACACACTCCACAGCACAGACAATCAAATAAATTAAAATAAAGAAAGAGAGAAAAAGAACTAGGAAAAAAAAGAAGCTAAGCAAAGTTAAGTAATCCATGGACAGAGATCATAAAAATGTGTTATTATAAAATTAGTTATCTTACAGATCTCTAAGTCTTCTCTTAGGCAGTGTTCTCGTTGCTGTGATGGACTGTGCCCTAACCACTGCATCTTTATAAAGGAAAGCATTTAAATTGGTACTTGCGCATGTAGTTGTTCTCAGAGATTTTAGTCCATAACTGTCATGGGCGGGTGAGCATGTGCTGCAGGGAAAACAATTATGATGCTGCGAGGGCTAACTGGGAGGTCTACATCCAGTTTTCAGGCAGCGAGAAAGTGAGGGGAGAGCCACTGTTCCTGGTTAAGCTTTTGCAACCCAAAATTCTACCCCAGTCTCACACGTCTCCAACAAATCCACACTTACTAATTCTATTTCAAGAGTTCTATTTCCAGACCTTGAAGAGTACTATGAGCCTGTGTGGCCGTTCACATTCCAACTCCATCAAGTCCTGGAGAGTATTCTCGGTCGTAAATAGAATTTAGTACTCATCCTACCAAAAACAATGCTAACAGATTCAATGAAACTCCTGCAACTAAACTCCAACACTGGCTTTCTTCGACATACGTGTGGAAGGGAGCCCATTCTCAACTTTATATGGAAAGAAACAGACAAAGTTTATGGGTTTAACAAACATGAAAAGTTGTGGCACTTCGTGTATTTTCAAGTGCTATCGCGCGGAATATGGCTGTGTGTAGTACACTTGCGTGTGTGGCACGGTGCAATGTTTGTGTGTGTGTGTGGTGTGTGTGTGTGGCGCGTCGTGTGTGTGTTGTTTGTTTGCGGTTTGCCTAGAGTGCTGGATGTATTGCTACGGCTCTAGGGGTCTCACATGTGCGCTCTTCTGCTTAACAAATAACTTAAAGCTGTTAGGGAGAAAAGTGAAAGCTAAAACGGGAAGGGAAGGAAATAGGAAAAATAGAAGAAGGGCGGAAACAAAAGAAGTAGAAAAGCAGAAAAATTAATTTTTATTCTGTGTAGTCTGTGAAGTCTTTACATTGTTATTCTAAGATGTTCGTAGGGCAGATCAAACTAAATTAACTCTGAGCTTAAGGTGGAAATAGTTTTACAAATACAATTGCTTAAAACCCATTTTTTACTGTATGTTTTCTGTTCAATATACGTGGCTTTCTTAATAATTGATTTTTGTTAGCAATAATGTTAGTTTTGGTTGTGTACCCTTGAAACTGTTTGCAATATGTGGAATTAGAGTAAGGCTTGAGACCCTCCCTGCATGAGTGTGAAATGGAATAGGTATAAGAATTTTAGTGTACTCCATAATGACTGCAATGGGCGTTCTGTTGTTTTCCTGTAAAAAAAGATTATGTGTGCAATAAGAAAAAGTTACACATGTTTTTAAATTTCATGGAATTATCAGATGGAAGCTTTTGATGCTCTTGTGTTTGCTTGTTGAGACAGGCTGTCCTGCAGCCGAAGGCTGCCCTATGATTTGCTAGGTCACCTGCATGAGACTTTGGTGCTGACCTCTTGTCTTTAACTCCTGGGATCTCAGCCTTACATCCATCCCATTCACAGGATTCTGGCTTTGAATAGCCAATATGAATATGACAACCTACTCATTTGGCAAAGTTTACGTCGTCTATGATTAGTATAATGGCTCCAAGTTCAGACGATATATATTCTAGATTCTCTAAATCTATATATTTGACAGAAGAATAAATATCTTGAATGAAAATGTACATGATTTTAAAGATTCTCACGTGTAATTACATTTTTTAGATGAATTTGCAAGCTCAGTGAAAAGGCCAACATGGCTGAAACTTACCTTCTACGGTTGATTTTATTGTAGGTTGATTGAACTTGTAAAAAAATTCCGAGTTAATTTCATGAGCTGGTGGATTCTACTGCAGAATTCAATGAGAAGTGGCTCGGTTAGTTATTGTGTTTAAATTTAAAAATGAAAAATATATCTCAAAATGTAATTCAAACTTTTGGTTAGTTTTCATCATCTTTCAAATTTTGTTGAGGAACAAATGAGTTTTGTTTGTTGTGCCTGGACAAAAGTCTTTAACAGAACATTGTTGTACTAGAAGTATATTTTAAATTGCCTTGTATTGATAAGCTTGAACTAATTCCGCATGTTTTTTTGGTTGATGTTAGTAGTTTTTTACTGTTATGTGTGTTTGTGAACTTCTCTTATTCTGTTGGCTAGTCATAACTCTCCTCAAATTTTGTGTTAATATGGAGTGAATACTCTTTGTTTGTTTATTTTATTGAAGTTAAATCAACTACTTTGCCAAATTCATCTCCTTGCATCACGCTTCGTTGGCTGTCGAAATGCCTCGTTTGTTGTTATCTGTAATGCCTAGGAGTCTTTGCTCTGTGGTTTGGATGGCCTTGAACCTCACATTATGTGAAACTAGTTGGACCTCCGACAGTTACTGCCAGAGTCTATTTAATGCTTTTGCGGTCTGGGAGCAATAAGAATGAATAGAAGCATAAGTAGTTAATTACGTATAAAAATCTCTTCATTGCGCTATTGAGGTATTTACATCCTACTTGTAATTTGAGTTGTGTTTCCAGGCTTATGACATGTAAAGAGGCTCTCATGGATATGAGGCTAGCCTGAGAAAAACATCAGTGTGCACCCATTTCTAAAACATAACAGAACTTACGTTGAGAGTTTTGTAGATTTTATTGATAATAGAGAAATTATATTGCCGCAAACTATATCGTAACATATTCTTCATTAGTGTAGAAATACATGGATAAATATGATATCTGTTTTGATTTAGTTGGTTTTTATATATTAGATAGGGTCTCTACTCTGGAGACGTTTGCCATGTAAAACGAGGGCTGGGGTGGAGCGCCTAGGGATACTTATCAAATTTAAGTAGATTCATTGCGTGTTTGCAACCTCGTAAGGGTTGGAGATTAAAAGCATGAACAGTACACAACTGGGCCAGTCTGTTTATATGTCAACATCCGCAGTGTTGTCTTTATGTAATGCAATCGCAACATATAGTATATGTTTATTCTGCATATGAATGCGTATATATAGTTAAAATAGTTCCAAGGCTTTCAGTAAATAATTGAAAAATAAAAACAATAATTTCGAGAAAATATGAATTCTGAATCAACAGCTCCTAATCCAATGTTAAGAGTTTAATGTTAGTTTTCAAGCTCCAGGTAGATGAGAACGAAAGCTAATATGCTACCGATTTGTTAATTTAGTAATCTTACTCTTTGTATGTCAGTAGTTCAGTTTTAATGGGATTAGGGTCATTTCTTGTTTGTTTGTGTTGGACTAATCTGCTCTTTCTCTTTGAATTTCTACACACTTCAAGGCTGGGAATTGTTTAAAACAGCACGAAATAAAATCAGAGACATTGTCTCTTTCCTTTTTCCGCTTTTCTCCTTTCTTTCAGATTTTAATAACTCTTAGTTGATTTAAATGTATTTTGATTACTCTGCCACCAATGTGTAAATACTAACTTTAAATATGGTTTTTTATTATGAGATGCTTAAAGACTTTCTTGTCGATTTATTCTATTGTGAGGTCAGATCAATTGGAAGATAAAAAACAAAAAGAGCAAAAAAGAAAGCAAAAATCCAGTTGTCAAGTGGATCGGCTAGTAATTACAAGCTGCTTAGACAAGCCAGAAGAAACACAAGCTCGAAAGCATCCCTGGTTACATGGTGAATTTGTAGCTGGCTCAAGAAACTTGGCAAAACTGTCTCTTAGAAAGTAAGAGTCTAAAAACACTGTTGCAAGTTGTAGGTTGTGGGTGGACTCATTCTGTAATGCATGATCAGCACTCAGGATAGCAGAAAACAGGCCGCAATGCTGAATGTGCTGTTTTAAAGTCAGCTAGGCCATAACAGGGGAGATTAGACCTTATTCGTTTTCTTTAGTGGCCTGGTGATTAGAATGTGTCGGTGTACGATAGACTTGAGAGGTTTGAAGCTCACTCTATTTTCACACGCCTTGACATACCTGATGTGTGTCTCCTTGAATTCACATGATCGGAATAGTGGCAATCGTTCTCTGAAGGTTCCTATTTGGCTTCTGCATGACTATCGCTCACAATAGCACAGAAACACAGAACAAAAAGAGAAGTTGTATATGTTCTTAAAAATGCAAATACATAGAAAATTTCCTTAGGTTCATTGGGTTAGAGGTGCTTGGGTTCGCATGCATAAGGCCCTGGAGGTTCTAGAGTCCAAGGATACCTACTACACAGAAAAGAGGGAACGACTTTACATTTTTTGATTTTGGATATTATATTAATTTTTTTTTGCAGTAGTACCGCATTGACGACTACACAGACTAGAATAGAATTAAGCTAACACTATGAGCGTCTATTTGCTGGAGTTTCTGGCAGGCTCAGCTAGATCATGGTCAGAGCACTGTCAGGGCATGTCTTTATGTCACAGACACGCACTTTTCAGGCTTAGTACTCATAGCCTCACTGCTTCGCGTAGAGTCATGTCTAGGCTAATTGTCTGCTTTCTCTATATGTTTGGTTCTTTGAGTGATACATCTTATATTCTTTATGCCCACCTGCTTTAATGAACCTGCCTATTCCATTTTTGTATTTATCTTTTCTAAAGTGTAAAGATTTGTGGCTGCCGTGTAATGGAGTTTAAGTAGAGAGTAAAGAGGATTGGTGGCGCTTGACTCACCTCTGCTTGTCTGTTGTCACTGAGTTTGTTCTTAGTAGGTATTTGTGAAGCTCTTAAGATCAACTGTGACTGACAGAATTTCTCTTATTTCTGTGGGAGTTCTTAGAATACGCGTTCATGTTAAACTATTAGTCTAGTTTGTTTTTTTAACATGGTATTGCCATACTAACTAGATAGACCTATTAAGAAGTTACTATCAAACAGACATGAAATAATGGAAAATTAAAAGTCATCAGCAAAGATAGTGGTGTTGGAGACCTTATGACCATTGAGGATGAGAATTTTTATAGTAGATCACTGACAGTGAGAATGGGGATGCCGCGGTTCTTCAGTGAGTTAAAGCTGGGTATTAACTTCATGAACCGCAGGAGAGTTGTGTTTCTGCTTTACAGTGATTTGTTTATGTTTCTTAATTATGCATAGTTTGAAGCACAAAAAATTCTCCTAGATGTTAATTGTATGTGGAAATGCCTTTTGATGTAGTAACTGGAGTGTAGAAGTGTCCTGCAGGCTTGACCTGAAAGAGTGGGTCGGATGCTTTCGTATATGAAGGTCACTGCGAGAGTTCTGTAGAGCATGTAAGTGAAAGTCATGCTCCTATTCACAATCGCACGTAGTAGTCTTCTTACTTATAGTGTGTGGATATTGCTTGTAATGTCGTGTCTCATCAATATGGAGTAATGTTAAGTGGTTGTGAAGTCTGAAAGGAATACAGGGGGAAAGAGGACTAAATATCGAGTGTAGTGCATAGGATATTACTCCGGCTACTGTTTCTTTTTTTGCAGATGACAAAGTATTCTGGAGCTGGATGGCTGTGTCATTTTGCCACAAAAACTCCATGTAAGATGTAGATTCTCGCAGACTAATGACCTTTATACCATCATGTGTCTTTGCATAGCAGTAATGCCGTTTGGGCGTCACTGTGTAGTGTAAGTCTGACAGTTGACTTCTGGAGATCGGGATTTGTATTAGAGTCGCGCATAGGGCCGCTTGATATTCATATGTCAGTGAACATGCCTCATAACGAGTCTCAGAGACAACCCGTTGCTAAGCCAACAAACGCAGAGCTGTAATGTGATTAAGAAGAGTAAATTTTTGTTTCTTGATAATTTATCAATGAATTGTGTCTATTTATTAAAGATCTCACTCATTGTATTTAATAATGAAGAGTAAGCATTCGATCACAGTCAATGAATATGGATTTGGATGTTAGTGGCACATGCCTTTAAACTTAGGGCTCAAGAGGCAATGCTTGGTGGATCTGCTGAGTTGAAAGCTGTCTGGTGTTTATAAGTGACGTTGCCAAGGGGAATTTGGCCAGGACAAAAAATAGAGAAATCCTGTCTTGAAAACCATGGAGTCAGCGAAGGCAACTTGTTCTTGGAAAGTCTGGGAATATATTAGAAATAGGTTTTAAGTTGAAGTTTTGTTTGTTTTGTTTGTTTATTATTTGGATGTCTTTTGAAGCTATGAGGAATTTATACCATTGTAGGTGGGAGTGAGTAGACATAATTGTATCTGGTAGAGGTACCTGAGATAACGTACCTACATTGGATGGAATTGTTAAATGTTATAATTGGAGGTACTGATTTTAGACATTATAGTCTTGTACTTTGTACTAATGATAACTTTAAGGTTAAGGAGTACTTGGGCTTAACTTCTATTGAACTACTTCTTTAAGTATTTTTCTACTGGGTAATAGTATTTGATGGGTAAATGGAGTTCAGGCAGTTAAAGGCCATGCGGCTACTACTATCGCAGTTCACGAGAGTATCTGAGCTTAGGTTCCAGCATCCAAAACGTGGTCTCACAACAATGTCCCGGGCGTCTGAATACCCGTTCCTGGCCTCTGGGCTCAATGCATGCATGTGTTGGACAAGCTTATTAATGTTCAGTGTTAAAAAGATAAAAGCAAAGAAAAAGCTTTATAGATTTTTTGACAATTTTAATTTTGTTTATTATTCACTGGAAGAGGTGCTACCAGAGTAAGAACTGCCATTTCTCGCTTCCGTGACTTTAACTTTCAGTATAGTTGAATAGGAGTGCTCTACTCAGTGAGTGCCAATGATAGGTGGAATAATCACGTCTATACCGATAGATCTGGAACTTGTGTTGGGAAGAACAGGTTGGGGAAAACAGCTAGGATTTGATTCAGAGAAAGAAGTTTCGACTCTAAGATGTTATTGATGGCTTGTGCGCGATTGCGTTGATGAGTTTACAAAATGGATATACCCTTATCAGCTAAGTAGGGGATTTATGCTTTCTAATAGTCATAGTAGTTTTCCCGCATAGAAAATGCAAACTTTATTCCTCTTGAGTACGTACTGTGTCTCACTAGCTACAATAAAATCATGCAAATTATCCATCATCATCCCTTTTCGTGTTTATCATCCAATAGGAACCGCAATACTGTATAATCTCTTCTGTTTGGTCACGCTGTATCACTCTATAAATGACCTCGCGTGTTCAATAGTATGATTAGTATAAATATATATAATTATGGTGTATAAAATTTAATTATGAATAGTTAAAATGTATGATTTTAACAAAAGAAGCCTATCATCGTCCCGGATGCTAGTTCAGGACTGTCTTGTCTGCAGGTTAGAATCCACTTGTTGCTGCGTTCTCATGATCTGGCTGTCATTGTGCAAGCTTATTGTCTGGGGGTTTCCTTAGGTGACCTAATGTCAGATTGCATTTGATAAGACCCACCATGATGCTCTCATTATACGTTAATACGACTCTTGTTAAAGGCTCTCGTCCCATTTTTCCAATTACAGCAGTTTTTGTTATTGGTTGTGAGATTAGTGCTTCAGTACATCTTTCCAGTTCTCAGCAGTGAGATCAGATCAACCAGATCACGTGGGCTTTGGAAGGAATAGAAAGATTGGATCATTTTAGGAAGCCAGGTGCTGGTTCAGCTTTGCGGGGACCTATTTACAGATCTGATGGAGTTAGGCTTGAATCGGAAGGTGACTTAGTTGTCAGCAGGCAGGGCAAAATTCCACTTCATTGAGTGGGAGAGTATTCTGGTTTTGTTAAGATTAGTAGCTCAAAGAGGGTCAGCACTTTCTTGGCCTTTGAGGTGGCCCAGGGTTCAGCACGACATAAAGATCTAGACTATACCAATTCTAAATTAGTGTGGTTTTATTTATTACTGTATGGGGGAAACATTCCAGAGTTGGCTTTACTGCCAGGGTACATGGTAAGTCAGTTCCTCAAATGGCTACAGTCCATGGCAAGCTGGATGAATAGATTTGTAAATACATGTTAAATTGACAGGGGTGTTAGAGGAGTGATAGGAGATACCAAAACCCTTTTAGTATTAACAAGTACCCAGCTTTTTTTTTACCTTTAAAGAAGGCCGGTCCTTGTATGAGAGTGTAGATGGATAGTGTTGAGTGTATCTATGTTTTGGCGTCTATTCTTTCATCTTGTACTTTTCCGTGTTAGTCTAGATTTATTGAGAAGTTGAAGTGCTATAGTAAACTTATAAACAGTCTTAATCTGAGTTATGTAAGACATACTAAACAGAGTTCTCCTTTTAGAAGCTTCTGCTGATTATCCTCTTAGTTTACTGAATAAGAAGAAAAACCGAATGAAAATGAGCAGAATAGAATAAAAGCATAATAAAGATGGGAAAAAAATAAAAAATAAGAAAAACATGTTATTTTTAAAGACCTTCCAAAAGACTTGCTTTCTTATTCACCTAATTTATTTAGTATGTTTTCAGGATCTTAATTCTTTACTAACTACCCTTTGTGGTTCTTATTCACAGATAAAAATTGGGTGGTGTAAATAATTAGTGAGTATTGATCTCAGACCAGTGATTTTTCTCCCTGCCCGCAGTGATTACTTTTCAGAAAACTAAAAAAGCCCGGTCTTACGCTAGAGAAGTAGGAAAAAAGGTTCCCTTACTTGTTGTAGATTCTTAGAATTTATAATAAATCCCAAGTCTCACTGAAGCTTTGATATTCCTTTAGTTTTCCCTTTGATATTCACAAAACAAAAAAAAAAAAAAAAAAAAACAAGAAAAACCCATATGTCTCACAAGCCTCTACACTCGATGATGACTTGACCACTTGACCGCCCTTACAGTCGAGATCGCAGCGCTTTTACATTAATGTTGGGTATCTTGTCATATTTTAGGTCCACATAGTCACAACCGAACTTGTCTGCAATTGGTTACGATGTGGTTGTTTACAAATCTATAATGTGTTTTAACATATTTCCTGTTGACAATATGTGTTTCTACCTTGTTCCTGTCATATGAATTGCGTGTTGATTTTTCAGTATTTTACAGCGAGTACGTTTTGGTATGTACTATACCTGCTTACACAGTTTTATGCCCTGGGTTTTATCCTTATCGTGCTGGAGTTTGTGAGTAGGAAATGAGAGGTATACTATTGATTATGTACAGAAATATTAGGGATAAGTGCTGTTTATCTTAGTAGATCGGAGTTTTTGTATGAAGATATAATTATTATTAAAAAATAAACACAAATGTATTAGTTGGCTCACTGATAGGTTTCAAGACTGAGTGTAGGGTTGTATATATGACTTCCTATATATGCCAGGCTTGAGTCGTATCAAGCCAAACAACATGACAACATCGTAAATCAATATTTTGAAGAAAATAGAAAGAAAAAATAAATTTTGGTTCTGAAGAAAATTTGTGGTCTTTCTTATCCGCTTTGTGGATTAGGGGCTATTTATGTTTTGACATTACTTACACTAGAAGGGTTCGGGGTCGAATGCGAGCATTATTATAATTACCCCCCCCCCCCCCCCCCCTCCCCCCCCCCACACTCCCCGTCCCAATGCTTTGAATGGTATTCTTATAGGTCTGGAAAAAGTCATATCTGGAATCATGTACCCAAATGTCAACATGGTGGCAGTAGAGAATTTAAGCTTAATTCCAAGGCCACACTCATCACAGTGATGTCACGTGATCTCCAAAGAATCCAGGTGCCATAGTCCCAGAATCCCAGGTAGATCCCTGAAAACAAACACCGAATAGTCAAAGCTGGGATTTCACATCTCACACTTCACACCAGAATACATTGAGAACAGACACACGTGTACCTTCTATTTCAATCAGGTGTCCACTGCCTCATTCATGTAGGATTTCCGATGAGTCACAAAATCTTCTCCACTTCCATGACAGACATGCCTCCCGCTGTTATCCAAGAACATGTAAGCGATGGAGTAGCCACATGATTTTGCCCTCGTCCAAGACACTACTAGTTCTATTGCGATTGAGCAAAAAAGTTGGAAAGCACATCATCGTGATCTGGGGATCTCAATAGAAGAAACAATGCCTCATAATCTCCCACATTGCTGGGCAATGGATCAGAACAACCGGTGTTCAAGGGTCGTTATGGCAGGTGACTCTCATGATGTTTAACGAGGACTTCCCTCCAGACAATGAGACTAAGCAAGCAGGTGCTGCAGATCCAGGTTCAAGCCACTGTTCCCAGTACAAAGAACAATAGCAGAGGGTAATCCCCTTCTGTCCTGGTGGGATTCAGACAGGTGGCAATTACTTGGAAGAGAATGGAGAAATCAACTGGTCTTTTCTTTCTTAGTCTTTTGTCAAATTTATTGCTATTTCTATAAGCAATAATTTTGAGGAAAAAACTAGTGCACAAATGCTTTTGTGAAGAATTTAAGAAATGACCTGAGTATTGTTTTTTACTTGCAAAATAAATCTTGGCAGCTCCAAGTCCAGTCAGACTTTATACATCTTCTCCCCACTGAGACCACTCTAAGAAAGCCTAGGCAGCCGGAAATAAGATGGGGGGAACATACAGGAAACTTATTGCCCGACGCCATTGGTGTTCAATTTCGTGAAGTTGTCTTCTATCTAATGAGTTCCAAGGCAATTCCCTACTTCTCTTCTATTAGATTATTGGTGTACCACAGTGTTCTGTTGAGGTTCTTTGATACACTTAAACTTGGGTTTTGTGCAGAGTAATTAATACGTTTCATTGTGCATTCTTCAAACATTCCGACATCCAGTTTAGACTGCATTATTTGCTGAAAGATGCCATTTTTTCTCCATTGAATAGTTTTAGCTTTTTATCAAAAAATCAAGTTTCTGTTGGTTTTGATTATTTTCTTTCCAGTCAACTTGTCGCCCCCTTATGTTTCCTTCTGTCACATTGAGATGTCAGTGATATGTATGTTAAGTGCTTCATGAATATTCTGTTATAGAAGAATGTGGGTGCCATTGGCTTTAGATCATAGATACTCAGAATTAAGACAGCTCTTCATGAAGTTTTCACGTTGGAGGGTATGAGATGTACCTTCCCCAGAGACCACCTTTTGATTAGTTTGTTGGGCTGAATAGTCTGAGTGTTTACTAGGATATGCACGGATAGGCTACTTCCAGCTGGTTCTCTTGGCCATTTTGCTTGGATTCTTTTCTCTTAAGAGAGAGACACTAGTAGTTGTGTTATAAACGTGCTTGATTGAATATGTTTCTTAGTGTACTATAGAGAATGAAGGATCCTATGATCTCATGTATACACTCCATTTGTAACTCGCTGTGTCTTTTTAGTTTTGGACTTGAGGACGCAATGATGTTTAGACGATATTATCACAATTGTTTGTTAATTTTCTGCGTTTTTTTTGTATTGAGTTTGATGTGTGTGTGTTTTGTGCATGTTGTGTGTGTGTGTGTGTAGTGTGTGTGAGAGTGTATGTATGAGCGTGTATGCGTTTCTTTTCTTTGGGTTTTACTGGTGTTGACATTATTTATTTCTGTGTGACAAGACACCTGAAGTGAAGTTAGCTAGTTGGATTTGAATTTTCCTTCTAGTATCAGATAGAGAGAATGGCTTTCGTGAAAGATATTGTTGATCAAATTGGTTTTGTCTGAAATATTGTAGTTTATTTCAATCAATAGTTATTGAATGTTTGATGGTTATATCTCAGGATGACATCTGCAGACTCATTGGATCTGATCAGATATATCGCAGCCTAATCTAGTATTCTAGAGTCTATTGAAAAGTGATCACTGCTCCATTCTGGAAAGGTCTCCCAGGTGCAGCTGAAGGAGTCAGGTCCTGACTGGTGCAGCCCTCACAGACCCTGTCCCTCACCTGCACTTTTCTCTGGGTTTATCATTAACCAGCAATCATTTTAGTTGGGTTCGCCAGCCCCCAGGAAAGGGTCTGGAGTGGATGGGAGTCATATGGGCTAGTGGAAACACAAAATATAATTCAGCTCTCAAATCCAGACTGAGCATCACCAGGGACACCTCCAAGAGCCAAGTTTCTTAAAAATAGAACAATATGCAAACTGAGGACACAGCCACCTACTACTGTGCCAGAGACACAGTGAAGGAAGTCTAGTATGAACCTGCACAAAAACCCTCCTACAGGGATCTCAGGACCAGCAGGGGGCAGTGACAACCAACAAGAACATCCCAGGCTCACTTCAGAATCTAAGAAATTCTGGCCTATGCTGTATGACAAGCTTTTTAATGTTAAAGATGCGGACTCTTTTTCCAGCCATGGAAATTCACTACAGCCTAATAACAATCTCCATTAAACATTTTCTTTGAGAATTTATTGTCTTTAAATCATTCAGACATTTTCTTTTTACTATATTTTCTTTGTTTTAAGGAAACTTTGTAAATTTATGATCATATACAATTAAATATGATCATACCATACCCTATTTCTGCCACTTCCCCATAATTTTCCCAATATAAGCCTATTACAATTTCAGGACTTTCTAAGCCCAGTTTAGTGCTGCACATATGTGTGAGAAGCCAAGAACAGTAGCATAGGAGACCTACCAGCGACTACACCTCAACAAAGAAAGATTCTCACTTACAAAAAAAAAAAATCCATTTATAACAAATCTTCAGTAAAACATAAGGCCCAGATTCATCAGCCCTATCTACACCAGGGTTGTGGTTGGTTTTTCTTAGGTGTGTTTATATAGACAATAACAGCCATGATCAGTTCATGACTGTGATAGCCATACTGTGTTCAGAAGATAGCATCTCACAGAGCTGTTTCCATGGTCTACCTCTTACATTCTTTCCAATTCCTCTTCCTCAGTATTCTCTGAGACTTGGTGGAACATCAATGAAACTGGATATCTCTGTCATACTATTTGTCATGATTGAGAAGGACAAACCCTGTCTGTTTCTCCCATGTGCATATGTAGATTCTGCCCAAAGCAGCTTTCCAGTCATAACTACATCAATGAATGACAGGGTACCCAGAAACTGTGGCCACCAGGCTGATGCCTGTGACTGACAATGTCTCTTATTTCATCTCAATTTCCAACACACCTTGATGCTTATTCGCGTATAATTATCAATATTGGGACTCTCATCACAAAAGCTGGAGAAATGAGTTTGAGTCAAGTTGACAGTAAAACAGGCCTAAATGAGTGGACTTCAGTTCAGTTCAGCCATGGAAGAAATCAAGCATGGAAATGATGCTCTCCTCTGATCCTTACTGTAGGAAGGAACCTCACTGCTTTGCTGGGATGAAGCCTTGTGCATGATGACAGGACATTCTTCATCTGTAAGAACACTTGGGGTCACTTGTGGCTCTCAACAGAAAGTGGTGGCCACTGCTTCAGATTAATTAAGCTTTGGAAAAACAGTTTAAAGACTCAAAAGTTCCCCATTAGAGATTTCTACTACATTTTTGTATCACAGATAAAAATTGGTAAATCTGATTATTGACTGCCTCTGCCTTAGAAAAGTCCTACTTGGTAGAATTATAATAATCCCAAGTCTGAAGCTCTGATATTCCTTTAGTTTCCCTTTGATATTCACAAACAAAAAAAACCCTATGTCTCACAGCTGAGATAAGCACAGTTCATTAATGGGATCCTTGCTTCCACAATTCCACCAACTTGTGCATAGTTCTGTGGTTATTCTTATGTGTTCTACTTTTCCTGTCAATATGTGTTCTACTTTTCTGTCAATATTGCTGTGATTTTCAGTATTTACAACTGTTGTATGTCTTACACATATGCCCTGTTTTCTGTAGAACTTTTTAGGAGTAAAACTAACAATGATTTTGGTCATGAATTCAGAGTTAGTAAATCAACAAACCACATGACACACGTTAAAAATTTTAGAAAAAAATTTCTGTTCTGAATTTGTGGTCTTTCTGTGAAGGATTAGTTGACATCTACACTGAGGGATAAACCTGTGGTGAAGGTTCTTAGCCTGAAAAATCATATCTGAAACCATGTACCCTAAATGCAACATGGTGGCATGTAGAGAATAAAGCTTAATTCCAAGGCACACTCATCACAGTTGAGTTCACAGTGATCTCCAAAGAATCCAGGTGCATAGTCCCAGAATCCCCAGGAGCATCCTGAAAACAACACCATATAGTCAAAGCTGGGATTCACATCTCACACTTCACACCAGAATACACTTGAGAACAGACACACGTGTACCTTCTCATTCACTGAGTCACACTGCCTCATTCATGTAGGAATCCGAAGCACATTCATCCACTTCCATGACACAATGCCTCCCTTTTTATCCAAGCACATAGAAGCATGAGTAGCCACTGATGCCATCCAGACACACAGTTCTATTGTTGCAAAAGCTGGAAGCACACTCATTGTGATCTGCCTCACAGAACCATGCCTCATATCTATCAGGGCAAATGCAGACAAGGTGTTCAAGGTCGTTTATGGCAGGTGACTCCATGTTTACAGGACTTCCCTCCACAAGAAACTAGCAGCAGTTTCACAGGTCAAGCCACTGTTCCCAGAAGAACAATAGCAGAGGTAATCCCCTTCTCCTGGGGTATTCACACAGGTGGCAATTCCTTGGAAGAGAATGGAGAATCAATGGTCTTTTCTATCTTTAGTCTTTGTACAAATTATTTGCCTATTTCTAAGCAATAACTATTGAGGAAAAACTAGTGCACAAAATTCTTTTGTGAAGAATTTAAGAAATACCTGGTATTGTTTTTACTGCAAATAAATCTTGGCAGCTCAAGTCACAGTCAGACTTTATACATCTTCTCCCACTGAGACCACTCAAGAAAGCCTAGGCAGGGAAATAAGATGAACAGACAGGAAACTTCTTGCCCGAGCCATTGGTGTTCAATTCGTGAAGTTGTCTTCTATCTAATGAGTTCAAGGCAATTCCCTACCTTCTCTTCTATTAGATTTAGTGTACACAGTGTTCTGTTGAGGTCTTTGATACACTTAAACTTGGGTTTTGTGCAGAGTAATAAATACAGATTCATTTGCATTCTTCAACATTCAGACATCCAGTTAGACCTGCATTATTTGCTGAAGATGCTTTTTTTCTCCATTGAATGGTTTTAGCTTTTTATCAAAAAATCAAGTTTCTGTTGGTTTTATTTATTTTCATTCCAGTCATTGTCCCCCTTAGTTTCCTCTCACAATTGAGATTCAGTGTATGATTTAAGCTTCATTAATATTTCTGTTAAGAATGTGGGTTGCCCTTGGCTTTAGATCATAGATACTCAGAATTAAGACAGCCTCTTCTTCAAGTTTTCCTTGGATGGGTATGATATGTCCTTCCCCATCACCTTTGATTAGTTTTGGCTGAAAGTCTGTTTTACTAGATATTAGAATGGCTATTCCAGCTGGTTTCTTGGGACCATTTGCTTGGAATCTTTTCTAGAACTTTACTCTTAGTTGTGTCTAACATTGTTATTGAATATGTTCTTTGTACATAGAGGAATGATGGATCCTATTATGTATCCACTCATTTAATCTGTGTCTTTTTATTTTGGAATTGAGGACAATGATGTTTAGAGATATTAATCACAATTGTTTGTTAATTTCTGTTATTTTTGTATTGATGTTGATTGTGTGTGTTTTGTGCATGTGTGTGTGTTGAGTGTGTGTGTGTGTGAGAGTGTATGTATGTGCGTGTATGCGTTTCTTTTCTTTGGGTTTTACTGGTGTGACATTATTTATTTCTTGTGTGATCCTGAATGAAGTTAGCCTATTTGGATTTGACTTTTCCTTCTATTATCCAATATAGGAATGGTTTAGTGAAAGATATTGTTGAAAATTGGTTTTGTCATGAAATATTGTAGTTTATCAATCAATAGTTATTGAATGTTTTGATGGTTATAATACTCTGGAATGACATCTGAAGACTCTTGGATCTGCAAGATATCAGCCTAATCTTTTCTAGAGTCTATTGAAAAGATACTGCAATTCTGAAAGGTCTGCCTTTATACTTTACTTTGTATTTTTCTTTGCCGCTTTTAATATTCATTTCTTTTTCTATAGGATTTTTGATTTTTCTTTTGTCAAAAGTATGTTTTTCTGGTACAATATATGGGGTGTTCTGAAAAGCCCCTTGCACATTATTGTTCGCTTTCATCTTTTTATACTTTCTCAAACTTCCTGGATTTGTGTGTGTGTGTGTGTGTGTGTGTGTGTGTGTGTTGTGTGTTTGTGTGTGTGTCATCAAATTTTTAGATTTTTGCATTTTCTTTGACCATTGTATCAATTTCTTCTATTGTATTGTTTATTCATTTGATTCTTGTGTTTTTTTCCAGCATTATATCATTTGTATCCTACTGCTGATGCTTGTGTCTGTATTTCTTGTTCTCTTTCCTAGGATTTCCATCTCTATAATTGTTTCAGTTTGTGTTTTCTTTATAGTTTCTATTTTTTACTTTCAGTTCCTGGAAGTTTCATTCATTTTCTTTCACATATTTGAATGTATTTAAGTGCATTTATTTGCGGATATATTCATTTCCTCTTTAAAATGATTCTCTCACATTTATAAAATGGGGTTTAAGGACATTTTTTTACTTTGCCTTAGAATCCTCAGGGCTTGCTGTTGCAATATAGCTGGGCTCTAGTGGTGCTATAAATTGCTTGCCTCTCTTTCACTGTCTTCTTACACTGTCTGTTAGCCATCTAATTTTCTGTGGTTATGGCTAGATGACCCTGATGCCACCATGACATCCCAGGAAGTCAGGGAGAGCCATGGGATAGACAGTGGAGGTCAGTGGGCAGCACACAGCTTACCTATGCTGACTGCAACCAGGACATACATGACTAACATGGGGTTTTTGGGGAGAGGATTTGAAGATGATTGTTCCTGTGGATCCCCTCAAGGCCACTGGGAAACAAGCATCCTACCAGATCCTCAAGATGACAGGCCAAACCCAGAGCTAGGCAATGAAGACAGGAGACCATACACACAATTAGTACTGTTACTGAGCCCTAGGTAGACCAGAATGTTTTTAAGGAAGATTCCAATATGATTGTTCTCTGGAGATCCTCAAAGGCTTCCATGGAGAGCAGGATGCTCTTGGTGTCCTACAAGTCTCTAAAGTGTAATTTTTATTCACCTGATAGAACTGCTGACTTGTAGGCTTAGTTGTAGGCTGCCTGCTAAAGAGAAGTCACTTTCAAATATAGCTGCTTCCCTCTAGAAGCTTGTATTACCTATATTGCTTGGGATTAAAGGTGTGTACTAAGGGAATGTCTGTATCCTAGTCAGATCACATAGATCTAAGTCTTTGGGTGTAAACCCTTGCAAGGGAAGCAAACGTGATGGATTAAAAGTTTTCTATAGTCTGATTTTGTTATCTACTGATGTGACCAACACCATGATCAAAGCAACATGGGAAGGAAAGGTCATCTTGACTCTTATAGACCCACATGGGGGAAAATCAGGACATGAAATCAGAGGAAGAACTTGACAATGGGAACAGAATCCAAAGCCATGAATGAAATCTGCTTACTTGCTTGCTCTCAAGAGTTGTTCCACATGCTTTCTAATATAAAACAGGAATACATGCACATGGATGCCACCATCCAAATCTGCCTCAGATTTCATACATCAGCCATGAATCAAGAAAATGTCCTTACATGACTGCTTGCAAATCAATTTAATGGACTCATTTTTTTCTAACTGAGGTTCTTTGTTCCTCATGACCCTAGTTTGTATTATATTGATAAAATTCTAACCACCACACAATGAACAGCCTCTTAGTGTCATTGTGACAATGACCTACTAACTGAGTGTCCATGTGTTCACTACCCATAAGAAAAGAAATGATTGAACAAACACTTAATAAGGATCCACCTCTGAAATAAACAAGAACTGTAAATGAGGTGTGGTTTTAGTCTGAACTCAAGCCCTTTACAAATGAATTTTTCCTAGTAACTTCATTCTATAGAAACTTAAGGAATAGAGAAACCCAAGAAGCATTCAAGTACAGCATAGAAAAATAGATTATCTCTGAAGTAACCAAATACAGAAATAGTTGAAGTGTGCTTATACCAAGCTACCCAGTGTAAGACATGTGCATTTTTACAGTGACATTCCTTCCCAAATTTTTGTAACCACAATGAAAATATTAGACAAAGCCAACATGAGACATACTGAGAATGATGGGTGAAAATTTTTTCCTAATACTCAGTGTATCACGAAAAAGGGAAACAAAGCACTTATACAGTAGATGACAATCACAACATGAACAGATGGCTTTCTCCATAATGTTGAGACCTCCCTGCACTACATTATAAAGATTAAGCATTTGAAATGAATGTACGGACTCCAATGCTAATTAATAGATCCACATTCTCTGAGTCCTAACTAACAGATCACTATAGCTCTTTACTTCTCTTCCCTGGTGTTTCCATAACCAAGGTATGGAGAGAAGCTCTACAGTCTCTTGTTCTCTCTGGAGATCAACACCTCAAGACACAAGGTTCCTCATGTTCATGCCTGTAACAGCCCGTTCTGCTCCACGTTTGGGGGTCACTATGTCCTGGCCTGAGCTGCTGCTTCAGTCTGCAGGTCAGGGTTTAGCAAGAGAGAGAGTGGGAATGGAAGAGCAAGAGATGCAAAGAATGGAGACAAGACAGAGAGTCTGTTCAAGTCCTGTCCCCTCACCCTTGCCCTTTTTGAAAGGAAATTCTAGGTATATATAAGCACAAGCAGAGGAATGCAGCTGAAGACACTTTACCACGTGCACGTTGCAGCTGGGGGCACTAAACAGCAAAACAAGATATGGGAGAGAAACATGATGTTTATCAGAGTGTGCTCAGCTGTTGTAGGCTGTTGACAACAAATCTCTTGTCAGGGTATATGGCCTGAGATGGCTGCAAAGATGATAGCCGCTTTCTGCTAGGACTTGGCTCCCAACACATGCCTGCCTTATGCTCCACTTTGTGTCATTCAGTAATCTCTGGGTTACTTTTTACTTCAGATAACATAACAATCAACCTGGTGTCATGCTACTGATTTTATGAAGTGTTATGAACAGCTAAACTTCCTTTCACACAACAATGCATAGATTTAGAAATATAATTTTAATGTTCTATCAGTTGAAACAAGAGACAAATAGAGATATATAAGTACATTGATACAGAGAGACTGACATAAATGAAGAGGTACAAAGAGGTACAAAGAGTAGTTCCCAGGTACAGCATCCCTGAATAGGAGGGCTAAGACACTCAGCCTATCGACACAAGACCTATATCACGCTCTTGGATCTATTCTTAGACAAACATTTGAAAGCAAATAGACTAAATGCTTGTGAACTGCTCTTTACAAGTTATTTCTTGAAAACTGATGAGAATAAGATCTCCACACAAAGTGCTTTTTATAATAGTTGATTTCTCATGTATAAAACTAGTATAAATACATTGAAAATAATTTAGTGACTATTCACTAAGAAATAACTCTACAGCTTTTGTGCACATCATTGAATAATTATACTTCTCTTTTTTGTATACTACAACAAGGCAAATAATATTTATCTATCCTACTGTTAACAATGGTTCTCAATTTATGTGTGGATGACATGAAAATCAGTTACAATATAAGGCTATTTACTGTCTGTGATTTTGCTTCTGTATTCTCAAACCAATGATAAAGGAGATGGTAATAATGCTTTTCTGAAGGGAATAATGATGTTAGCATTTCTTCTAGGCTCCACCCCACAGTTATCTGTCAACAGCCAGGTATGCCTGACTCATTAAAAAGGGGGCTGTTTTTCCCTCCTCAATTCTTACTTTCTTGTCTTTTGCTTTCTTACTCTCTTCCCTCTTTGTCTCTTCTGTCCCCATCCTTCCATTCCCCTCCACTCTTTAAGAGTTCATGGCCAGCCTCTACTCTATTCCTCTATTCTCCCTGTCTTGTTCTCTCTCTCTGTGTGTGTGTGTGTGTGTGTATGTTTGTGTGTGTGTGTCTGTCTGTCTATCTATCTGTCTGTAATACCCCTTAACTTCTCTCTATGCCTTAAATAAACTCTATCCTTTACTATACCCATCTTGTCATCTTGTGGCTAGTACCTTAGGGGGAAGGAATGCCTCAACATGGGCCTGCAGAGGGAGCTGCACCCCCTACCTCATCTAGAGGCAGAGGCAGTTAGACTTCTGAGTTCATGGCCAGCCAGGTCTACAGAGTGAGTTCTAGGACTGTAATGGCTATACAGAGAAACATTGTCTCAAAATGAAAAAGGAAAAAAAACCTAACTGTAATATAAAAACATTTACTTGAATTGGCTTTTATCAAGAACCTTATGAAGCACAATGTTATGAAGACCATCCAGAGAGATTTTGACAAAGGGTTTGGTCTCTGCTGCTACAATTTTAGTAACACCCCTACTTTTCATTGTGTTGAACTGCTTATGGAACTTGCTTGTATTCATCCTATTAGTGTGAAGTTTTCAAACACAGGTTCATTGTTGAATGACAATGCAGTTCTGCTTTGAGGGCATCTCATAACAAAGACAGACAGGAAACATACAGCATGTTGTTCTTAACTGTAGTCAAATCCATACAGCTCTTATTTGGAATCATCCTTCCCATCTAACTGACTAGTGTTCTCACTCTCTACTCAATCCTGGATCACACAGCACTCAGTTCAATACATTTAAGACCAGTAGTTTTCATTAAGTTCCACTTCATAATATGTTGTATCTATTGGTATTTATTCTTTCCTTCATGTTAATTCAGCTTGATGTCAATTTAGGCAATCATGAGCGAGCTGCAGCAAACATGAGAGGAAAGGTTTTGATTGTGCACCCAGTGTAGATTCAGAGATTCAGAGATCATAAATTATACTGTTCCTACATAGAACCAGGATCAGTTACTGGTACGAACAGAGACAGCTCATATCCACTTAGAAGTGTGGAGACATATGGACCTCCATGAAGACTACACTACACCATAGAGAAACATATACACATATTAAAATAATATATTTCATTAAAAATAATTACCAATACTGAAAGTTAGCATAAGAAAGAGTTTTATGTAGTATATATGAGGCCTTGATTTAAATGATACCATTTAATAAATTCACTCCACAAGTTGATTATAAAACATTGTATTTGAATCATCACTCCTTACGGTCAAAGGTAAAGACATTATTTCAACCAGATGATCAGTCTCATTTTCTTCCAAAAATGACTCGTTGACATTGCATGACTAAGTTTTGAGGCGACAGGATGAAACACAGTACAGAGATTACAGACATAATAGGTGATGTCCACAACTGCACATTCTTTCTGCCTTATATTATTTGATACAGAGATTTGCATTTTCATTAATTTCCAGGGATCTTTCAATTGCCTCTTGTGGCTAAAAGTTCAGAGTAAGGACTCTACATTCCTCAAGGCCTCTCACTGTTTCTTTCTACTTCCCAAAACATAACGTCAGTTCATCTATCACTGTCCACCTCTTCTTCAGGGTCATCACTATATCAATGAGAAATAAAAATATTTTTCTTTTATTTATTTATTCACATTACATTTTAAGCATTGCCTTCTGCTCCTTTCCCAGTCTTTTCTTACAGAGTGCACCTCCATCCCCTTCTCATTTTTTTGCTGAGAAGAGTCGCCTCTTCTCTGGGTAGAAACCCACCCTGGCATACCATGTCCCTGCAGGACTAGGCATATCAGCTCCACTAAGTCCAGACAAGACAGCCCAGTTTGGGGAACAGGATATACAGACAGGCAGCAGAGTTAGGACAGTCCCTGTTCCAGTTGCTGAGAAACTCGAATGAGGACCAAGCTGCACATCTGCTACATAGGTGCAGGGGACTTAGGTCCAGTCCATGTATGCTCTTCAGCTGGTGTTCAGTCTCTGGAAGCCTCCAAGCATCCAGGTTAGTTTACTCTATTGATCTTCAAGGTTTCTCAATCTTTCCCCTAAATCTTTGAAAATGCACACTGAGCTGTGTCTAATGATTGACTGTGGATCTCTACATATGTGTTAGTCAGCTGCTCTGTGGAGACTCTCAGAGGACATTTAATGCCATCTACACAACTGTAACTTATCTGTATGCAAGCATGACAGAGTATCATGATTAGTGTCAGAGATTAGTTCTTGCCCATACAATATTTTCAAGTTAGGCAGTCATTGGTTGGCCATTCCTGCAGTCTCTGCTCCATTTTTGTCCTTTGTGCCTGGGCTGTCTTTGCATACCACAATCAGGGATTCTCTTGAATATAAATATTTTTAGTAATCCTTGATGAGTCTACATATATATTCCAATTTCTGCTTTCCATGTGACATGTGTTTCTGTGATTATTTATTACTGTGCTTTTTCTCTCAATGGATGAGTGTGTGGGGAGGGTAAGGGTATGTGTACATGATGACATACAAGGCCTTCCAATGTTAATCAGCACCACATTTTTCAGACATGTTAACTCATTGGGCATTAATATTTGAGATGGTTAGATTTGTTGGCCAGTGATCTCTTGCCGATGTTCCTTCCATTTCCCAGAAGTGGGATTAAAGGTTGGAGTCACACTTAGGTCTATTGCTATCAATGGAAATCTAAACTAAGTCATCATTCAAACATTTTTGTTTGTCATGAAGATTAACCACACAAATATCTCTATAGGCCCACTATACATACATCTTTTAAATGTAGCATTTACTCAGAAATTAACAAAATGCAGAGCATCACACAGGGTAGTGATTACTGAGTTTAGAAAACAGTATCATATACAGAAGTAAAGGAACCTCGAAGAGTGGTGGAACTTGGCATCTTAGAGGAAAGTCAGTTAGGTTCCAAGTTTAGAGGGCTGTGTGCAATCAAGTTACAGCCAGGGAGGAATTCAGAAAGGGTCAGTGAACCAATAATACATGTGAACTTAACACTCACAACCTTCTAACACAATACATGCACCTTACTCATAAAAGCAAGCACAGACACAGCTGTGGTCATGTATCACAGGTCACTCTCTTTGTCCTGCAATTTCTGAAGAAATCGTAAAAATAGGGATGGTACTAAAATAAATGTGAGACTGCAGCATCAAGACCTCCAAATAAAGATAATTTTAACTAATATGTGGCTTTACCATGAACTCTTTCCCTTTGGAAAAGTCAAGTCTCTTAGTATCTTCCTTCTATAGAGTTTCATAAGAAAGGAAAGTTCAAGTAGCATAAGATAAAACGACTTGAGTGAGTTGTATCATATCCAGTTCTCCAATACCCTATGAGAAATGAATTTATTTCTTTCATATTCTTTCCCAAATTTTAAAAGGACAATGAAAATTTCAGATAAACCCAAAGGGGATATACTGAACATAATGCCTGAAGAATATTCTTCTAATATAAAAGGAGGAGTAGAGCACTCACAGTGGTGTGTACCCATCAGAAGTTGCACAGGATGCTGTCTCACCAATGTCAAGAACCTGTCTCCCCACTGCCCTCAAGTACAAAGATTATGCACAATGAAATAAGGACCATAACTTGAGGTTCCAGTGCGAACAAGGCAGACAGATATTTTCTGGTTGCTGGGGTTGTTTCCAGCTCTTCATCCTTCCTCTGTGGTGTGAATTACCAATGGAGAAAAGCACTACATGTCTGGTTGTCTATGGCTCGTCAGCTCCTGAAGTCACAGGTCCCCATGTTCATCCCTGCTCCCTGCTCCCTGCTCAACATCTACTCATCACTTAGGAGTCTCTGGTTTATTCCTTAATTCATCAACATCTCAAGCCTGGTTGCATAGACCACTCTGACCTGTTATACACAGCAGACCTTTCAATCCTTCAACAATACAGAAATATGTGTAGGAACCTGAGTTTTTATGTCTACAAGATGAACAGAGACTAAAAGAGACATATAAAGTACATACAGATAATACATTGAAACCACATGTACTAAAAGTTTTACAGAACTCCTTCATGAGTGATATTTTCTACATGAGTGATAAGAATAAGACTCACTATTCTGAAGCCAAAGGAAAAAAACTTTTAAGTAATTTTTAGCAGGACTTCCAATAATAAGGGGACCAATTACATCCTAAACTGTCCCCTGGAAAGTTTTTACAAAGCTATAGAAATTCCCTGAAATTTATGGTACCTTGTTATGGCTGCACTGTATGAATGTGGAGTCACTTGCTATAAACATCCAGTGTTTGTTTCAAGGCCTGAATCATGTGAATCACTTAATTTTCTGCTTATCTGGACTTGGAAATCCAGTCAGAACCAGAAACAATGTTTATGAGACAATATTTCCATTTCCTCTATAAAGCACATTGCAAATCTCAGTCACCTGAGGAAAAAAATGAAAACACTGCAGAGTACTTGCTTTATCCCTCCAGGAACCTCCCCCAATGCAAAGCAGCCCTCAGCTCAGGCTGAAAGCCAGGCCTAGCTGAGGAGCCCATCCTCTTCTCACTAGAGCCTCCATCAGAGCATGGCTGTCCTGGTGCTGCTCCTCTGCCTGGTCACCTTTCCAAGCTGTAAGTGTCTCAGAGTTTCAGGAGAAGGACTCAAGAATGACATCTGTGGAATGTGTGACTGATGGTGATGTTGCTTTTCCACAGGTGTCCTGTCCCAGGTGCAGCTGAAGGAGTCAGGTCCTGACCTGGTGCAGCCCTCACAGACCCTGTCCCTCACCTGCACTGTCTCCGGATTCTCATTAACTGACTATGGTGTACACTGGGTTCGACAACCCCAGGAAAGGGTCTGGAGTGGATCGGAATAATAGCATATAATGGGAACACAGCATATAGTTCAGCCCTCAAATCCAGACTGAGCATCACCAGGGACACCTCCAAGAGCCAGGTTTTCTTAAAAATGAACAATATGCAAACTGAGGACACAGCCACCTACTACTGTACCAGAGACACAGTGAAGGAAGTCTAGTATGAACCTGCACAAAAACTTCCCTACAGGGATCCTCAGGACCAGCAGGGGGCAGTAACAACCAACAAGAACTTCCCAGGGTTACTTAGAATCTAAGAAATTCTGGCCTAGCTGTATGAGCATGCTTTTTAATTTTATAGAATTTGGACTCTTCTTCCAGCCTTGGAAATTTGCTACATCCTCCTAAGAGTCTCCATTAAACATTTTCCTTGAAAATTTATTGTTCAAATCATTCAGCCATTTTCTTTTTACTATATTATTTATTTATTTAATCCTTTAATAAAAAGGCAGTGATGGCACACGTCCTTTAATCCCAGCACTTGGGAGGCAGAGGCAGGCGGATTTCTGAATTCGAGGCCAGCCTGGTCTACAGAGTGAGTTCCAGGATAGCCAGAACTATACAGAGAAACCCTGCCTCAAAAAACAAAACAAAACAAAAAAATAAAATAAAGGAAACTTTATAAACTTATGACCTTATACAATTAAATACTGATCACACCCATACCCTATTTCTCCCAACTTCCCCATAATTTTCCCAAAATAAGCTATTACAATTTCAGGACTTTCTAAGCCCAGTTAGTGCTGCACATAAGTGCATGTGTTGAAGAGACAAGAACAGTAGCATAGGTCCCAGCACTTGGGAGGCAGAGCCAGGCGGATTTGTGAATTAGAGGCCAGCCTGGTCTACAGAGTGAGTTCCAGGACAGCCAGGGCTACACAGAGAAACCCTGTTTCGAAAAAGCCAAAAAAAAAAAAAAAAAAAGTCTATTTGCAACAAATCGTTCAGTAAGAGGTAAGGCCCAGAAATCATCAGCCCTATCTATATCAGGGTCATGGTTGGAGTTTTCCTTAGGTATGTTTATATAGACAACAACAGCCATGATAAGTTCATGGCTGTGATAGCCATACCGTGTTCAGAAGATAGCATCTCACAAAGCTGTTTCCCATGGTCTACTCTTACATTCTTTCTAATTCCTCTTCCTCAGTATTCTCTGAGACTTGGTGGAAACATCAATGAAACTGGATATCTCTGTCATACTATATTGTCATGATTGGGAAGGACAAACACTTCTGTTTCTCCCATATGCAGTATGTAGATTCTGTTTGTCTGAGAGTGTCTTTATATGGTATCTTGTCTTCTGCTTTATAAGTTTTGAAACTAGAATGGGAACCCAGGGAGAAAAAGATATATTAAATGAGAGGTAAATGGGACCAAAGGTAAGGTTGTATTGGTAATGTGAACAAATGATAAAAATTCATTGAAAAGCCCTTTATTTATTAGTCATAGTAATTTGAGGAAATGAAAACTGGCCTAATGCAACGTAAGGACAGTCATGTGTTGCAGGTGTAGTGATGGAAGACAACAATAGTGGAGGGGATTTAAATATATCAAAGGGAGAACTTCAGGTTGCAAAACAAGAGAGTTTGCTGCAAATAGAAATATGTTTTCCTATCAAACTGTAAGCAGTAAACACAGTGAGGAAAGACTCATATTTGCAAGCCTCTATCTGCCCTGAGGACAGATTTGTCTCAGAAATAAGTAAAATTCAGGAAAGTCCCCAGTGTCTCCATCAAAAAGTGTTTGCATAACTTCTCCTGGCAGATGTTGCCCTGTCTAAGACTTTCACCAGTAAGAGATCTTGTCCATCTGAGCCAATGGGAAATACTGAGCTCCTATAGATGACACAACTAAATGTGATTTTCTTTTGATTTTAATAAGGATATAAATATATATAATATATATTCATATATTATATGAGAGATAGATAGATAGATAGATAGAAGATAGATATTAGATAGTAGATAGATAGATAGATATGGAGACGGAGACAGAGAGCAGAGACAGAGACAGAGACAGAGATAGAGATAGAGATAAAAGATATGTATAATCAGCATTGATCACAGACTACACATCATGACCTTGCGGTCAGTAGTTTTTCTTGTTTTAGAAGGTAACAGATGGAGAGGAGAAGCTGGATATCTATTATGAAAATGAGAAAGAGAGAGAGTAGGCTACTTTGACAGTTTTCCAATGAGAATTTCTTCTTGTATGCAGGAGTCCACTTTTCAGTGCAGTGGGTAGAGTCTTGGTGGAGACTTGATGTACCCTTGAGACTCCTTGAAATCACTTCTGTACAGCTTAAGGGTCACTGTAAGTGATTATGTGTTGCACTTGGTATGCCAGGCTCCAGGAAAGACATGAATGGGTCTCATCTATCAATAAATATAGTAAGTAACAGAACCTTGAGCAGCAGCCTGAAGACAGAGAATATAGCCTTGTATACTGTTCAAGAGACAAAGTGATAAAATAGTTAGTGTGAAAATCAAACAGAGGCCTCCCTGCATGGATCTCAGGAGTAGCAGGGAACACTGAGATAACATGGAGTCTCGATCAAAGAAAAAAACAGATAAGAGGGACAAAGGACTGCAGTCCTCTGTATCTGGGCTGCCTCTAGATATTACAATCAGAGAATCTTTCTAATGGTATAGTGTGTAATACACCTTGATGAATCCACATGCTTATTTACAGTTCTGCTTTCCATGTGACATGTGCATCACACATAAAATCTGACACAGCTATGGTTCATGTGATAAAGTGTATGTCTGTGTGTGTATGTGTGTGTGTGTGTGTGTATGTATGTATGTATGTGTGTGTGTGTGTGTGTGTGTGTGTATGTGTGTGTGTGTTTGTCTATGGCACTGAGCCATATGTTCACTGGGACATGCTGGTCTTATGTGAGATCTGGAGATACTGTGAAAAGAGGGCTGGGTATTCATAAGTTCAATGACTGAGTACTGAGTGGGAAAGATGAAGGCAGGAACCACAGCTGCTTCTATGAAGTGATTTCACAATCTCTGTCATGCTCTGCCTGAATCACATACATCCACATGTGTGGAAGTAATACCCTTGACTAAGATGGAGCCTGGACTTCATACCCACAGCACCTTTACAGCCAAACTGCACTAGTGAATGACTCAGTGATGAAAAATATGGTCCAGCCAGGCTAAAGTCTGAGGGTGCCCTCTTCTGTAATTTCCTCTTTTCTTCGAACAGACCTTAGTTAACAAGCTCTAAAGACAACATTAATAGGTGTCCTCTGAGAGGAAATCTCCCAGTTTCTTGTTATTTCCATCCATTTGTAATGTAGTTGTGCATCCTAGGAAATCTCACAGAGGAGAAGACTCAGGGAGCTGAAAGAACAAGATAGAAGACAGCTTGATTAAAGGACATGATAATTGGAGTCAAACATTACAGAATTTCCCTTTCTCTAAGAAAGGTCCAATAACATGGATCAGTTGTCCAAAGGGTGCATGCCCTGATCACAGACCTCCATCTACCTTACCTGACTCTCTTCTCCTCAGCTTAATCCCTGGCCAAAGGAGTCCCAGAAAGTGTGTTTTTCAGAAATGTTTACCTCACTGACATTTCCCAGTGTTCATCTCAGGCCCTGAGACTCACTTTCCACAGTGCCCCATTAAATCAGGGGAAGCATTAACATGGTGTCATGTGACAATCATCTATGATATGTATCTATACCTGGCCAAGGTGAAAAGTCCAATATTATTTTTTTCTTTTTTTCATTTTCTTTTTTAATTAATTAATTTATTTATTTATATCAAATCATAATTTTTACTTATTTACACAGGAGTCATAAACACACAATGGCAGGACATAGGAAAGGGGATGACACTGGAGTGTAGGTGTTCAAGGGGAGTACAGATACCTTTCAGAACCCGGTATCGGCTGGGTGAAGGCTCAGGGACAGGTCACTATGACTATGTCTATGATTCACTTGTCCTAATCTAAGTTGGTACTAACCCACCAAGGCTACCTATTTGCAAGGTCTACAACTACTCAGGCTGGAAAATTTCCATAAATGCTGCATGTTTACAATATCTTACAGCCATTTGTTTCAGTGTTTTTCCACAGAGACCCAAGACTTTGTGTTAGCATGTATGTATTTCAGACCTATTGCTGATTTTAGGCCTAGGCTGATTGTAGGCCTTCAGTGTATAAGCAGGGCTGCCCCTGACATCTCCTCCCATCTGAAGCATGGAAGAGCTGTGGCGATTCTAATTTTGCTAAGGCGAGGATAGAGGCCTGACCTCCAATAATTGAAGGGGACCTTGTAATGGCTCTGGTCCTCCTGTTGCTGTCCAGTGAGGCATGAGGGCCATACCCATCCTGATGTCTTTTTCCTGGAGAGGGGATACTTTTGACATCAATCCCTATGTAGTCAGGCTTGTCCTTCAGGGAACCCAGAGAAATATTTTTAACTTTTATTTATATTCCCTTGCAGTGCTTAGCCTCACAGCCTAAGCAAGAATTCTGATCGCCAATCAGAGGGGGTTCTGGGAGGCCCCTCTCTGCTTGGTCTAAGGGTGGAAGTCCCCTCTTATAGGTTGGGTGGAGATGGGTTTTGGGAACAACCTGGATAGAGTAACAACCTCATGTTGAGTCTCGTGGTCCTCCACAACTAAATTATGATAATGTATCTGAGTAGGATTTGCTACCAAATTATCTATCTGTTGTTTCACAAAGTTGGTCAGTCTATTTAAGGCACAGGGACCAAAAGAAATAAGCAAAAATAACCCAATCAATGGTCCCAAGATGGGAGGAAGTAGTGTTGGGAACCATGGAGAGGTTGAAAACCAATCCTTGTACCAGCTCTCATCTTACTCTTTCTCTCTATGTCTTTTCTCAGGGCCTTCTCAGACCTTTTTCATGCTCTCTTTAACCATCCCTGTCTTGTCAATGTAAAAGCAACATTCTTCTTTAAGGGCTGTACTCAGTCAAGAGCTGTACACAGTCTTTTCTATTGTAAAAGAGTAAATCAAGTCCGATAAAGTCCTTTGCAATTTTTGGAGATCATTTCAGACAGTGATTCATGGTTCTCAGATCTGTGAATTATGAAATATATTTATTTCTCTTTCCCTGTCTTATGCATATCCAGAGATATTAACCAGGACAAAACACATTACCTGCATAAAAGCGAGAGAAATTAAATTATGTATTAAATGATACAAACTGCAATTATATAAAAAATATATTTTTCTCTATACTTGTAATATAAATTTTGGATTCAAAGACATACATGATTGAGTTCCTTAAGACAAGGTGACTCTGAGTCCATAGGTATCATGAATGAGCTTTTTAAATTGCAATATTCACAGTTAGAACGTTTCTGAATATAGACCCTTTTCCCTGTGTCACAATATTTTCTAGCTCTTCCTAAATAGTATAAAGGAAATTTGTTATTCCATTGAAGCTAATATCCATCTTGATCTATCATGTATCTACTGGGAGACACATTGAGTGATTCAGTAAACTAATAGTGTTTTTTTTTTTTGTTTGTTTGTTTGTTTTGTTTGTTTTGGGTTTTTTTTTTTAGTTTTTTTTTTAATTTTTTTATTTAGTTATTTAAATCACATCATAAGTTACTTATTTACTCAGAGATTATAAACACAAAAAGGCAGGATGTGGGGAAGGGAATGGCACCTGAGCATAGGTGTTCAGGGGGAGTACAGATACCTTTCAGAACAGGGTATCAGCTGGGTGTAGGTCCAGGGGACAGGTCACTATGACTTACCTATGATTCACTTGTCCTTATCTAAGTTGGTACTGTCCACCGAGGCTGCCTATTTATAAGACCTATGCCTACTCGGTCTGGTAAATTTTCACAGAAGCTGCCTGTTTACAACAGCTTATACCCTTCTGTTTCAGTGTTTTTCCACAGAGACCCAAGACTTTGTGTTAGCATGCATGTATGTCAGGCCTATGGCTGATTTTAGGCCTATGGCTGATTTTAGGCCTTAGTGTATATGCAGGGCTGCCCCTGACATCTCCTCCCTTCTCTAAGTATAGAAGGGCCTTGGCGATTCTATTCTTGCAAAGGCAGGGATAGAGACCTGACCTCCAATAATTGAAGGGAACCTTGTAATGGCTCCGGTCCTCCTGTTGTTGTCCAGTGAGGCATGAGGGCCATACCCATCCCGATGTCTTTTTCCTGGAGAGGGGATACTTTTGACATCAACCCCTATGCAGTCAGGCTTGTCCCTCAAGGAACCCAGAGAGATATTTTTAACTTTTATTTATATTCCCTTGCAGTGCTTAGCCTCGCAGCCTAAGCAAGAATTCGGATCGCCAGACAGAGAGGGTTCTGGGTAGCCCCTCTCTACTTGGTCTAGGGGTGGAAGTCTCTTCTTTTGGTTTGGTAGAGGTGGATTTGAGGAACACCCTGGATAAAGTTACAACCTCATGTTGAGTCTCATGGTCCGCCATAGCTAACTTATGATAATGTATCTGAATAGGTTTTGCTATCAAATTATCTATCTGTTGTATCACAAAGTTAGTCATCTATTTAAGGTCCGGAACCAAAAGAAATCAGCAAAAAAGCCAATTAATGGTCCCAAGAAGGAAGGAAGTGGGGTTGACAACCACAGAGAGGTTGAAAAGCAGTCCTTGTACCAGCTCTCATCTTTCTCTTTCTCTTTCTCACTCTGTCTTTTCTCAGGGCCTTCTCAGACCTTTTTCATGTTCTCTTTAACCATCCCTGTCTTGTCTATGTAAGAGCAACATTCTTCTTTAAGGGTTGTACACAGTCAAGTGCTGTACACAGTCTTTTCTATTGTAGAAGAGTAAATCAATTCCGATAAACTCCTTTGCAAGTTTTGGAGATCATTTCAGACATCGAAACCAGGGATTTCTTTGGATTAGTGATGTCAACCTCTAGCTGTTTGGTGTCCTTGTCAATGGCCCAGTAGAAGCTATTATTAATCGATATATTATAAAGACTGATTAGTTGTTGGCTGTTCTATAACAGTCCTTTGATAAAAGAGATTATTAATGTAGATTTATATTTCTTTAAATACTGTCTTTATGACTCTCTGTGTGTGGAAGACACAGCTGCTGGCGCTTCTGCCCAGATCTTACAAGAACTCTGAAAAATGTGTTTTTAAAAATAAAAGAGGGGGAACTGTTTTCCCCCAGAAGGAGTCTCCTGAAACACCCTCTGTCATGCCTTGTTTACTTTTAACTCTCTAAAACTGAAAGCTCATGGCAAATCTGCTGCTGACTGCCTCTGGAATCGCTGAGACCACTAAAGACTATGCCGTAGCTATGTGGAAGGTCCCTCTTACCCTTAAGTGGAATGGCCCAGACCCAGTTCTCATATGGGGCTGAGGACTGATATGCCTGTTTGATACCACAGAAGGCACAGCTAAATGGCTGCCAAAAAGATTACTGAAATAAATAGATACCCCCACAAAGCCAGGCCCAACTATAAATAAGATGAATAACAATTGACCTCCAGGGAAGAGAAATCTCCCTGAGAATTCCCTTCTTTTTCCTTTCCAGGTAAAAATGAAATACCCTTGATGTCTGCTGGTAGAAGCTGTAATCCTGATGCTGGCCTCCAGACTTATACTACTCAGACCTTTGATGGGCTAATAGTGTTTTAACTGCTCTGATGTTCAGATTTCATGTAACTGAATTATTGCTTCTCCTCTTATCATGATAAAACACCATGACCTAGGAAACTTTTAAAGACAGCATTTAATTCAGTTAATGATTTCAGGGGGTTAGAGTCCATAATAACAGAGCAAAGCCACAGTAGAGAAAAAAAAAACTGGGAAGCCACATCTTAAAATCACAAGCAATATCCAAAGAGGACACTGAGATTGGCGTGACTCTTTTTAAACCTGTAGAGAGAATGTCTTGTGTATTGTATGGAAGAATCACCTGTCAACTTAAAAGCCTATGGCCTATGTCTTAGGCAGAAAAAGGTTTGTGTGACCTCCTGGAGACAAAAGGAATTCTGAGAGAGAGTTAGGCATGGAAAAATTCTCAGGGAAAGATTCACCCAGGAAGATGTGAGGAATCAGACACATGGTACCTAAGCACAGGTAACCAGCCATGAGGCAGAATGTAGGCTAAAATAAAAGGGGTATTGTAACTTAGATCTAATCAGAGAAGAGGTAGCTACATGACCAAGGTATCTGGAAATATATCTGTGTCTGAGCATTATTTCTAGGAGCATGGATCTAAGAGGAAGGACTGGACCTTACTTCCATAGGGAGATAAGAGTTGATCCGGGTTTAACTTGCGTTTAGCTGATGATTGATTTGTAAAATATTCCCAAGTCTTGTTGGCCCTCCTTGTGTGATTATTGAAGAAATAGTTATTCCAATAATTTGGGTGCTTTTAATTAAACTGAGAATTTATGTGACTTTGGGGCTGTTTAGATTCCGTGTAGAGTTTTTCTGATAATTCCTATTCATTAGATTGTTTTTCTTTTCTGCAAATAAGTTATTCTTTTATCCACTTGGCATCTTGTTCTCAGCTCTCCTCCATCCTTTCCTCCCAGTCCAGCCCTTACAAATTCCTACCCTGATTTTCTGCTCCCCCTTTCTCGGGAGAAGCCCTCCCTTGTGAACCACCTCATCCAGGGAAGTATAGTCCCATCAGGATTAGGCATGTCCTTTCCTGCTGAAGTTAACCAGACAGTCCAGGTAAGAGAATGGGATCCAATGGCAAACAACAGAGCCAGAAACATCCCGTACTCCAACTCTCAGGGGAATCACTTGAAAACCAAGTTGTAGATCTGCAACAAATATATAAGGGGCTTAGGTCCAGCCCTTGAATACCCTTTGGTTGGTGGTTCAGTCGCTGTAACTCTCCTACTGCTGTCCTTGTCCCCTCAAACTCACTCAATTCTATCTCCTACTCTTCTACAAGACTCCCTGAGCTCCTCCTGATGTTTAGCTATGAATCTTTGCATCTGGTTCCATCTGCTGCGGGATGAAGCATCTCAGGAGACAGGTATGCTAGGTACCATCAATAGTGTCCAGGGATGGCTTTCACCTGTGGGACACACCTCATATTGGGTCAATCATCCTTGACTTTTCTTTCAGTCCTACTCCATGTTTATCTCTGTGTATCTTGTAGGGGGAAAATTTTGAAGTTGAAAGTTTTGTGGGTGGTTTAGTCTCCTCCTCTGGAAACTAGAAATTCTGCCTGAATATAGAAGGTGGCCATTACAGTTTCAGTACCCTGTGCTGGTAAGAATCTCAGCTATGATACATCCATAACCTATCCCAACCCAGGCTCCAACTAGTTCCAGAGATGGCACCCATTTATTTCTTTACTCACTACCAGCTCTCTCCAGTCTCACATGTCCCCACATCTTATCACCATCCCTGTTCCCCTCCTCATCCCCTCTCCTACAGAGTTCTTTGTTTCTAACCGACTCTAATGAACATTTTGTTTCCTGTTCTGAGTGAGATTCACAAATCCTCCCTTGAGAACTCCTTATTTCCTGGTTTCTTCCAGTCTGTGGTTTGTAGGATGACTATCCTGCACTTTACTACTAATGTCTACTTATAAGTGACTACATACCATGAGTGTCTCTCTGGATATGGGCTACCTCACTCAGGATTATATTCTCAAGTTCCACTTATTTGTCTGCAAATTGGTTTTTGAACATCTTCAATATATCTTTTGTGTGTATCTTCAGCTTGTTTCCAAGATTGTGTGGAAGCTTCTTGATTTATTTTGAGAGCAAAGTTTTACTTTTACATATGTTCCTGTCCTTTTGCAGTTATCAAAGACAAGTTTGTCACCCAGTGAAAACTGAGGTGGAGTGAAGTATCTGAAATTTCTTTTCTCACTCTCAGCCCTCTCCTGTCTCTGAGCATCTTTGCAACAAGGGAAGACACACCCTGGAGGCTGATGAAGAATTCTTTGGGTAGCCTCAAGAGGCCAATGAAAAAAATCCTCTGGAAAATCATAAGGACTGTGTAAAAAAAAGAGTCTAAAAGTAAAAGGCGAAAAGAATAACACACACACACACACAGGAGAAATGAGGCAAAATTTAACAAGCCCTAACAACAACTGAATTACTTATTCAACAGTTTATAAAGCCAAGAAAATATTTCAAGCAACATAGAAGTTACTATGTGACGACATTCTATTTTTCTTTTAGTTAATGATGATAGTTAATGATATATATACATCAGTATGTTACCCCAATATACGTATGTAAAATCATTTTATGTAGTACATGTAAAAATATTGTTCATAACCCATATATATTCATAACTAAGCACTCTGTTATAGATTAACAAAGTGTTAGCAACCAAGGTAATATTCTCAGCCAGTTTCTTTTACTGTCAGGCTACAATTTGTGGTCAAAAGACAAGATCAATTATTTTATTATTTATCTTAAAAAGCAATCTTACAAAAATCTTAAAATAATCACAAATCTAAAAATACATAAGTCAATACTTAGGAGATAAACATATGCTCATTCACAATTGTTTTTATTAAGTCACATCAGGAAAGTGAGGGCAGGAATTAGTCATCACCTACATCACCAATCCTGCCTCAGTAAGAGTCATGTCATCCAGTGATACTTCAGATGCCATTGATCTTGTTCTCTGAACTAAAATTTCCCAAGCTTAATTACTACCAGTGTTTTTCTGAATTTCAAATCATTTCCTAAATTATCTACATCAAAGAAACTAACAAAAACATCTTAATCTAAGTTCACTAACAACTTATTTTTCCCAATTATTGTTAAGGGTGGTTGTCATTGCTAACTGTCCACATGTCTAAGTTCTTTCCAAGGGTGGGGATTGAATCATTAATCTTCTATAGCAGAGATGCTGAGAAAAGATCAAGCACTATGATCATGAGTGCCAATGATACTGCCAAGTGAGGGGCAAGGAGACCCGTAAGAATCTTCACTCTGCATGTAGACCTGGAAAGATGTGAAGCCTGTGAGGACCACAAGCAGTGTGATGCTCCATAACAGCCTGAAGTACTAGGGACATGTCCTCCTCCCTTCTCTACTAACCAGTGGGCCAAGTTGCCTAAATTCAGAAGATATATGTGATGCCTCTTGCACAGGCTTAGCCATGATCTGTTACTCAAAATGTCTTCGCATATACAGATGTCTTCAAGTCTCTCTCTATAGTGTTTCTGATATTTCCACCCATGAACCCCTTATATTCATGTCTCTGATGAATTTATGCTTGATTGACTTCTGTACTTGCTGAACAACATGGTACTACATTATAAGTGGATATGACAGTCCACTGGGCACCCACCTGAACTCCCTGGATCTTCTGTCCTAAAATGGGGAATTAGACAGAGAAATATGAGTAAAAACTAAAGTAAAATTAGTCCATGATAGAGAAAAGCAATAACAATCGTGGAAAGGAGATGGAGAAAGCTGATTTGTTGATTTTGTTTTGTTTCGTTTTTAAATGAGGGCTCACTGTTCCCTGTGCCCAGTAGATCAGGACGTAACTAGGTGACTTGTTTGGAAGTTCTGTCCCAATAAAGGAGGGAGTGATATCCAATGAGAGCAGAGAACACATGTGTAACCTCTACCTTTGAAAGTGGATGGACAGGAAGCTTGTGTGTGTTCTATCTGTGGTGTGGCTACACCAGTAGGAGATGTTTACTTTCTCTTACACACTCATTTATTGTGTCCCTATTTTATATATTTGTTATTTGTGTCTGTCTCTCTGTACATGTCATTCACATGTGCCATACAAGACATCAATGACTGAAAATTGCTTCTCTCATTATACCATCTTGGTTTAATGATTAAGCTATGACCCTCAAGCTTGGTTATATGATCAGGGATCTTCCATGTGCCATTTTTGACCTTACAACTTACATCATATCATAACTCTTTCTGAGGTCTCAGAACTCATCAAAGAGAACTAAATTATGATACATAAATAATATTTTAGTAGTGTTAAGATTTACTTTACTGTATTTGTGTGTGTGTGTGTGTGTGTGTGTGTGTGTGTGTGTGTGTGTTTGACTGCACATATAAATATATGTGTCCACAGTGGACAGAAGAGGGCTTAAGATCCCCTAAACTGGAGTTCCTGGCAGTATGAACTGCCTAATCTTGGTGCATGAAACTGTACTTCTAAATTTATCAATTGCAACAAACACTCTTGGCCAATGGACCATCCCTCAAACTCAATCAAAGATGTGCTCTATAAATTATATGTTGATAGGAACAAAGACTATATAAGTTTCTTAACATTTTAAAAATAGGTCAGAAATGAAAATTTGAGACTGATGTACTAGGAAATAGCTGGAGTCTCTGCATCATAAACAGTTTAAATCAAACTGCTGTATCAAAAAGGCACTTTTCAAGGACATTTAATATACAGGATCTAAGTAAGAGTTAAAAAGCCAGGGTCTAAAATTACACCAGACAAAACCAAAAAAGAAAGAGTAAAAGGAAGGCACAGTTATGTTGCCACACAAGAGACAGCCTTGTGTACCTAACTCACTGGAGTGACAAGGTGAAGAGAACATTTTCTGAAGGACTAAAAATATAAAAGGAAATTACGGGAGGCAGTAGTCATTGAACACCAACAATATTAAAAGAAAGACACAAAGAGAAGCAAGACTGCACTGGCTGATTTTGTGTGTCTACTCGACACAAGCTGAAGTTATCACAAAGAAAGGAGCCTCCCTTGAGGAAATGCTTCCATGAGATTCAGCTGTAAGACATTTTCTCAATTAGTGATCAATGGAGGAGGATCCAGTCCATTGTTGGTGGTGCCCTTCTTGGTAGTCTTGGGTTCTACAAGAAAGCAAGCTGAGCAAGCTAGGGGAAGCAAGCCACTAAGTAACATCCCTCCATGGCCTCTGCATCAGCCCTTATTTACTGACCTGCTTGAGTTCCTGTCCTGACTTCCTTTAGTGGTGAACAGCAATGTGGAAGTGTAAGCTGAATAAACCCTTTCCTCTCCAGGTTGGTTTTGGTCATGATGTTTTGTGCAGGAATAGGAACTCTGAGTAAGAAAAAGACAAAACATGAGGTCACAAGTGCTGGGAGAATATGGCAGAACTTCTCTGAGTCTGAAAGTTATTAAGAAAGCATTTTGATGGTTTAATGGGTCTTTAAGTCTTTTAACAGCTTTCATCTTTAAGTATTGACTGCAAGGTTTATCAAAGGCATAATAACTTCAGAATATAGAAGCTCTACATCTAATTTGCAAATTTCGTGTACAAATTAGAAAATAATTTTTATAGGACACTTTGTATTTAGACCCCTGCCACAGTTTCTCAGGGAGTCAAAGCATATTATATTGGAGTATAAGAAGATGGAAGTCCCTGTGCCAAAAACCTTGCATTGACAGGAATTGATTCCAGTTTAGGCCAAATAAATCTATGGAAATATTGAAATGTGGTCATGCAGAAACTCTAAGACAAGATTGAAAATCAAGGTACCCATGAATTCTGTCCTCTCATTTCTACTTTGGGTTACATCGACCCTGGTTACAGGGATGATTTCCTAACTCTGTGAGATAATGGAATCCCTCAGTCTTGTCTGTAATGCATCAACTGAAAACACATTAGTATTTGGCTAGGGGGCATGTAGTCTTGAATAGGTAATGAGGAATATACAAGGGCCAGTAGTAGAGGGTGCCTGATACCCAAATATTGAACACCTGAACACAAAAAATGTCCTAGTCCCTTATCTACTAATATAATCAACTGAAAAAACAAACAAAACGAGAAAAGGAATGGATTTCATTTTTAAGGATATAGTTCACTAGGAATGAAAATCAGTACATAACCTTAAGGTAGAAGCTAAAACTAGGATCAAATTGTGAAATTTGCAAATAATCATTATGAATATTATGGAAAAAAGAGAAAGCAAAGTAACACTGCTTAATGGCTTGCTCTCTGTGGTTATGCAGCTTGCATTCTTGTACACTCTAAGACTGTCTGCTAATGGGTTCCACTGTCGATATTTTGCTGGTCTCTCCCACATCAATCATTAATCAAGAGTGACCCAACCCATGGGTCTTGGTTATTCATGGGGTTCAAGGTGGACCATCACCTGAAAGAAAACTTGGGCGAGAGAAGGGACAAAAGCCAAGCACGGAACTTTGTTAAGGCTTCAGTTTAACGTGGCAAGTGGTTTACAGATATACTCCCAGGCAAGGGAGAAGGGGAAACAAGGAAAGTAACAGGGGACCCTTGCCCAGGGCCATCCCACCATCGCAACTATCCTCCAGGAAATGCCAGATGTTCTTTAAGTTCCTGAGACCTGAGACCCAAGAAAGTCTTTTTGGTACTGATTAATCTTTCCAGAACAGCAGGTAATTTCCTGAGGCTCACCCAGAACAGCAGGTAGTTTCCTGGGCTTGGCTCCCAACACAAGAGAATGCCCCATACAACCTTGACTACAAACCTAAGGCAGACATTTTCCAACTGAAGTTCCTTATGCATTGATGACCCTGGCTTGAATTATGTTGACAAAGTTCTAACCACCACAAAAGTACAAAAGTTGATACACATGTTAAAACATGACCCATTAAATGAATTTCTACCTTGCACAAGACAAAAGTTAATAAATGAGTTACAAGACAAAAGAACTATCTCTAAAGTAGAAGAAAATTATAAGTAATGTGCAGCTTCACCATGAACTCCTTCCCATTGTGAAAGAAATTTCTCTTAATGTCTTCCTTCTACAGAGTTTTATGGGGAAGGAAAAACCGAAAGCTAAGTACCATGAGATTACAATATATTACACAAACAATGCAGTCCCTAGACATAAAACTACTTGAGTAAGGAGTCTCATTCCAAGTTCACACAATACAGTATGAGAAATGTGCATTTATTCTGGTGATGTTTTAACAATGTTTATAAGGACAATGAAAACATCAGACAAGCCCAAAGAGAATATACTGAGCATAATTCCTGAAAAAATTTTTCTTACGGTCCAAACAGGAGGAACAGAGCACTCATACAGGTGTGTGCCTATTAGAAGTTGCACATAATGGCTGTCTCCCAGATATGAAGACTTGTATCCACCACTGACACTAACATTACAAAGACTATGAATAATGAAATAAGAGGCACCAAATGTGAGGTCCTGAAGACCAATGAGGTACACAAACATTTTATAGTTGCTGAATGAAAAGGTGGTTTCCAGCACTTCACATCCCTCTTCTAGGGGTGTATATTACAAATGGAGAAAAGCACTACAAATCCTTATTCTCTATGATCATCAACATCTCAAGGCACAGGGTTCTCAAGGTCATTCCTGCCCTCGGCTGCACTTCCAGTCATCATTTAGAAGTTTGTAGTTTATTTATTATGTCATCAACATAATCCTCAAGCCTGGTTGCATTGTATCACTTTATGATGTGTTATGAAGAGCTGACATTGTATCCCACACAAATATACCAGAATATTAAGCAGCCTGGGCTTTTATGTGCTACAAGCTGAAGAGAGAGAAAAATAGACATATAAAAAAAAAAGTACATAGAGACATTCAGAAATCAATGGATACAGAAACTAGTCCCCAAGGATTGTATCCATGAGTGGGCAGATGAAAAGTCTGAGTCCAGTGAGAGAGGATGCAAATCTGCCCGTATGATCTCCTTCACATAACCACATAGAATCACATGTACTGAATGTTCTAAAGGGCTTTCCTATGACATGTATTTTCTATATGAGTGATAAGAAAAAGACTCACTATTCTAAAGCCAAAGAAAGAATTTTAAGTAATTTAAGTAGGATTTTTAATAGTAAGAGACTGAGTTAAATCCTAAATCCTCTCCTGCAATTTACACAAACTAATGGCAGTTATGGTACCTGGTTCTGCCTGTACTGTATGAATGTGGACTAGTGAGTTTCTGCTTATCTGGACTTGGAAATCCAGTCAGAACCAGAAACAATGTTCATGAGACAAGAATTCCATTTCCTCTAAAAAGCACAAGGCAAATCTCAGTCACCCAAGGAAAAAAATAGAGACCCTACTGAGTGCTTGCTTTTATCCCCTCAGGAACCTCCCCCAATGCAAAGCAGCCCTCAGCTCAGGATGAAAGCCCAGGCCTAGCTGAGGAGCCCCAGCCTCTTCTCACTAGAGCCTCCATCAGAGCATGGCTGTCCTGGTGCTGCTCCTCTGCCTGGTCACCTTTCCAAGCTGTAAGTGTCTCAGAGTTTCAGGAGAAGGACTCAAGAATGACATCTGTGGAATGTCTGACTGATGGTGATGTTGCTTTTCCACAGGTGTCCTGTCCCAGGTACAGCTGAAGGAGTCAGGTCCTGACCTATTGCAGCCCTCACAGACCCTGTCCCTCACCTGCACTGTCTCCGGATTCTCATTAACTGACTATAATGTACACTGGGTTCGCCAGCCTCCAGGAAAGGGTCTGGAGTGGATGGGAGTCATATGGGCTAGTGGAAACACAAAATATAGTTCAGCTCTCAACTCCAGACTGGGCATCACCAGGGACATCTCCAAGAGCCAGGTTTTCTTAAAAATGAGCAATATGCAAACTGAGGACACAGCCACCTACTACTGTGCTAGAGACACAGTGAAGGAAGTCTAGTATGAACCTGCATAAAAACCTCCCTACAGGGATCCTCAGGACCAGCAGGGGCAGTGACAACCAACAAGAACCTCCCAGGCTCACTTCAGAATCTAAGAAATTCTGGCCTATGCTGTATTGAGCATGCTTTTTAATGTTAAAGATGTGGAATCTTTTTCCAGCCATGGAAATTCACTACAACCTTCTCTACAGTCTCATATTCTATTAAAGTTACTGTTTGCTCACACACTAGTAGAATATTTAAATGGTTCTATAATCTAATAGTGTAATATAAGAACAAGATAACTCAGTGAAGCATTGTGTAGGTGAGGACAGAAAAGGAGATTTGATAATGGAGTTTTTATCTCATGGCTGCAGTTTTGTAACATTTCTACTGTTTATTGTATTTAATTGATCATTGAGATTAATTTTACTCATCTTCAGTAACATGAAGTTTTTAAACACATGTCCACGATTTAATGAGAACACAGTTATCTTTCTAAGGGCTAACTCATAAGATCAGCTCTCCATATGTAAAGAACATAATATGCTATTATTTAATGTGGCCAAGAACCATATATATTATTATTATTATTATTGAAATAATATAAACATTGCTAATGTTGTGCTACCAGGTAGTCAAAGAGTACTTCTGTAACATAGGTATACTAATTAGATTCAAATGTGTTTTAGTAATTATTTAAAAATTGCCTCTGGTCATGCCGACTATCTAAGCTTCGGAAGCTCTGCCTAAATTCAACACAATGTTCCATGGCCAGAGGCCATGTATGCGCAGCTGCTAGAACTGGCCAGCCAGAAACACCAGCCCTGCCACTCACGAGATGCCAGCGTGGGAGATGGCTCTGCCAATCTTCCATGTTGTCTCTCCAAGTTTGAGCATTGCCCAGACCATCCCACCATCCATGTGAGCCCAGTAGAAAGATGAGAATCTAATGCTTAAAGATTAATCAAAGGCTTATATATTTGGTAATGATCAGTAACAAGATACCCATACAATCAGAAGTGTAACACAATACCCAACCTAGATATACCAACTATGTTTGACTGCTATACACACGTGAATATATGCCTTCATTTCCTCTCTCTCTCTCTCTCTCTCTCTCTCTCCTCTCTCTCTCTCTCTCTCTCTCTCTCTCTCTTTTCTGTCTCTCTCTCTCCCTATCTCTATCTCTATCCCTATCTCTGGCTCTCTCTCAGCAATTATGTGGTTGTGACATGCGTGTTATGTTATTAGCACACTGTAGTGAAACTTGAAAACAAGTGTGATTATACCCCAGCAGCATTCATTTAAAAGTTGGTTATGTTACCCGCCCATTTATATCACATACTGCAGGGTCTACTGTAAGTGCCAGCAGTTCTTACCAGGTCAAGTTACTTGATATAGCTAATGAGGAACAAATCTGTGAGTTAAATTTATAAGCAGCCACTGTACTGCAGTTGTTTATCAGCTGCAATGGTTCTCTTGGTAGAATTTGGGGGTCACTTATATTTACTATCATATTATCCACAGTGCTACCTTAATTTATTTTTTCCAATTTTTGTCCCTATGATCGAATGTTCTTGTCTCCTCCAGTTGATAGGTGACATTCATGAACAACAAGCTACACATCTGCCACATATGTGCAGAGGGCTTAGGTACCCCCCATGTATGCTCTTCAATTGTTGGTTCTCTCTAGTAGTCCTGAAGCATCCAGGAGAGTTGACTATATAGTTTTTTATGGTTTTGTTTTTATTAGCTTGATTGTTTGTCTGTTTATGGAGTCCAAGTCCTCTATGGGTCTCTTAATCCTTCCCCAAACTCTTCTCTAAGTCTCACTGAGCTCAGTCTAATGCTTGACTGTTAGTCTCTGCATTTGTTTAGTTAGCTGCACTGTGGAGCCTATTGTAGGATAGTTAGGCTAGGCTACTGTCTGCAAGCATAACAGAATGTCAGTATTAGTGACAGAGATTGGTACTTGTCTATGGAATGGGTCTCAGTGTAGGCCAGTAATAGCTTAGCCATTCCCGAACTTTCTGCTCTGTCTTTGTTCTTTGAATCCTGGCTGCATCCGAATATCACACTCAGTAATTCAATACAAACATATAGTGTGTAGCAATCCAAGATGAGTCCACATATGTTTTAAATTTCTGTTTTCACCATGACATTAATTTGTGTGTTTCTTTATTACAGTGTTTCTCTATCCACAGATCTGTGTGTGTGTGTGTGTGTGTGTGTGTGTGTGTGTGTGTGTGTACATGTTGACATAAAATGCCTTCCTCTATTAATCACCATGATATTTTAGACATGTTTTCTAACTAATATATCAGTTAGTTGAACTTTTTGCCTGTGAACCCAAGTGATCATATTCCTAGTGATCTTGCTATCCACATTTCCCAAAGACTGGATTTCTACTTGGATATTAGACCCACCTCTTTTCTGTCCATCGAGATCGAAGCTCAGAGGTTGGATCTCATTTAAAATTATCTGCATAGCAAGAACTTTAACCACACAGCATCATCTCCAGGCATATTACAGATAAAATTTTAAAAGTAACATGTACCTAGAAGTTTACAAAATAGAGATCATCACACAAAGTAAAACTAATTAAGTTTGTGAAGAGTATCAGATCCAGAAGCAAAGAATCCTGAAGACTTGGGAACCCTGGACTCAGGGAGGAAACTTAGTTTGGTTCCCTGGTTAGAGCACTGTGTGGGAATCAAGTTATAGTCATCAGGGAAATCAGGAAGGGTCAGTAACCCAAAAGTACACACGACTTACACTGTTGCTGACCTTCTCATACAATACATATACCTCATATATCAGACCTTGCACTGCTCCAGAAGTGGTCACACATCACACGTCACTCTGCTGTTCTGTGAGTTGTGAAGAAATTGTACAGTTATGGCTGGTACTAAAATGTGTGTGAGGCTGCAGCACCAAGACTGTGAGGACAAGGGAACCAGTAACACCTACTGAGCTTCAGTTAGCTGCAGGCAACTCCTAACAAACTCATTGGAGAACATGTTTTTATTCTTTTCTTGTTTTCTTTTCATTTCTTAGGTTTCTCGTCATGTACTTCTCCTGGTCAAAGGAGTCAAAGAAATTCTTCAACAATGAAATCTCATTTCTTTTCTCCAAGATCCTATGTATGGGTCTTATTTACACTCCTCTCCCAGCAACTGTGATGTGTAATTCCTGTGACAACATCTATATCAGGATTCTTTATAGGAAGCTGAAGTATATATACTCAAAGAATATCTTAGGATTCTTTAAGACTCAAGAAGAATCTATGAGTTCTTCTAAGTGACAGTTTTGCATCCTACGACAATGAATGAGTACATGGTCACTGTAATTCAGTGAATGATGTGTGTTCAATTAAAGCATGATAGCACCTGGAATCTAACTGAAATGTGTCAGTTCAGATTGTCACCAAAATGTGTCTCCTGTGATGTTACAATGATAGAGTCTGGGATAGACTGGGATCCTATGAGTTCTGGAGAAACTGTACAATATGAACAGAAATGGAAGCTTGAAAATATCTATGAGGGTAACCCAGCTAAGATGATGAACAATAGGGAACATGGAATCTGAGGTGGCTACCCCTTGTTAACAAGGCCTAACTTCCAATTGAAGGATGGAGACACCAATGCAGCCACAGAACCTTAGATTGACAATTTGTTCTACATATAAGATGTTCAGAGATAAAGTGAAAGAAGGAACTGAGAGAAAGGCCACCCAATGTCTGGCCCAACTTGAAATCCATTCCATGAGAGAAAGTCAACCCCTAACACTCCAAAGGATATTCTAAAATTGCAGACAAGACTTAACAATAACTGTCATCTGAGAGGATTCACCCAGCATGATAGAAATTCAAGCTTCAACCCACAGCCAAACATTAGAGAACATGTAAGTTCCTTTAGAAGAGAGAGAAGGAAAAATTAAAGAAGTCAGAAGTGTTAAAGGCATCACAGGTAATCCTAGAGAATCACCTAACCTAAGCCCATAGCGACTCAAAGGGACTTTAGCATTAACCAGAGAACATGAAAGGGATAAACCTAGGCCCTTTACTCATATGAAACATATGTGCTGCTTGGTCTTCATCCAGGGCCCCTAACAGCAGTGCATGGTCTCTCTCTCACTCTATTGCTTGCCTTTGGATACCTGCTCCCTTACTGGGCTACCTTTTATAGCCTCAGTAGAAGAAGACGAGCCTAGTAGTACTTTAACACGATAGGCAAAGGCAAATTAATATATGTGATGGTTAGTATGTGCTCAGCCCAGGGAGTGGCACTATTAGAAGATATGGCTCTGTTGGAGTTGGTGTGACCTTGTTGGAGTAGGTGTGTCACTGTGTGTAAAGGCTTTAAGACCTATTGGGAGCTGACTCCTAGCAGAAAGCAGCTGTCATCTTTACAGCCATCTCGAGCCATATACCCTGACAAGAGACTTGTTTTCAACAGCCTACAACAGCTGAGCACACTCTGATAAACATCTTGTTTTTCTCTCATATCTTCTTTTGTTGCTTAGTGCCCCAGCTGCAAGGTGCACGTGGTATCCATACTGCAAGGCACATGGTAAAGTGCCTTCAGCTGTGTTTCCCTGCTTGCCCACGAGGGCAAGGCACATGGTAAAGGGTATAAATACCCAGGATTTACTTTCAAGAAAGAGAGAGAGGCTTGATCAGACTCTCAATCTTGCCTCGATTCTTTGCGTCTCTTACCCCTCCATCCCCACTCTCTCTCTTGCTAGACCCTGACATGAAGACTGAAGCAACAGAATGGTCAGAACAAAGACCCTCATCCTAACTGTCTGGAATTGATATTTCTGCTGTCAACTTTCAGGTGAAGACGTAGAACCATCTGATTCCCTTGCACCATGCCAGCTTGGATGCTTCCATGTTCCTACCTTGATAATAATGGACTGACCCTCTGAAACTGTACGTGAACCCCAATTAACTGTCGTCTTTATAAGAGTTGCCTTGGTACTGGTATCTGTTCACAACAGTAAACCCCTAAATAAGAAAATATCCATGGGAGAACTCTCCTTCTCTGAAGGAAGGAGGTGACTTGAAGAGTTGAGATAAGAGAGTGGGACTGGGAGGGGAGGAAGCAGGGACACCTTTCTTTAAGACTAAAGTAAATTAATTAACTAATTAATGAAAATAAAAATATTATTAATAATAAAAATATTATTTTTATTGAGTGTCTATATGAACACTAGATAATATTTAGTAATTGAAAAACCAAGCATTTAAGAACAAATATATACATCTAAAATTGAAGATTCTTTTAAGTAATAGGAAGCTTCACCATGAGCTCCTTTTTCTATATTCTCCATTTTTGTTGAGTATAGACTTCTGTAGTAGGATCTGATTTTTTAATATCCTCAGTTTCCGTTGTTATGTCAACCTTTCTATTTCTCATTTTGTTGTTTAGGTTAAAGTCTTGGGCATTTTAGATAGGCCAGCTTGGTCTACAGAGTGCATTCCAGGACAGCCAGGGCTACACACAGAAACCCTGCCTCGAAAAAACAAAAAAAACAAATACAAAAATAAAAGAGGAGGTGGTTATTGGAAACCAGGGAATGATGGCTGTTCAGTCAAAGCATGATGCCACATGGGTTGATCTATGTTGATCAGATTGTCATGAAACTATGTTGCCTGTATTGATAGCACAGGTGTGGCAGCAATACTCTGGTATCCTTTGAATTCTGGAAAAAATGGAAGGAGATGGTTTTATATTTTGGAGTTTAGCCATTAGGCAGAGACCTAGAAGATGTGGGCAAAGAGCACAGATCCTTCTACAATTGATTCTACTTTGTGTCTCCTGATCTGCTATCATCAAGTCTATTCACATGTGTGAGGACACGTTATCTGAGAGGGATATGAAGCTGTAACATCATGCTCACAACAGCTTCCCAGTCATAAATAGATCAGTGAGTGACAAGGTAACCAGAGACTGTGGTCCATTAGACTGATGCCTGTGACTGACAATGTCTCTGATTTCATCTCTAACACATCTTGATGCCTATTCAGCACAAAATTATCACAGTTCACTCTCACTTTCAGAGAACACACTTGAGAACAGACACACTTGTACCTTCTCATCTCACTGAGTCACACTGCCTCATTCATGCAGGAATCAGAAACACATTCAACCACTCCCAGGACACAATGTCTCCCTTGGTATCCAAGCACATAGAAGCAGGAGTAGCCACTGATGAAGAATTCAAGAATCACCTGGTATTGTTTTTACTGCAAAATAAATCTTGGCAGCTCAAGTCACAGCCAGACTTTATACATCAACTCCCACTGAGACCAGTCAAGAAAGCCCAGTTAGGGAAACGGATGAACAGACAGGAAACAGAGTTAGGGCAGGACCCCTGCTCCAGTTGTTGGAGGACGCACATGAAGTTCAAAGGAAATCCTGGGTATTTTTACCCTTTACCACGTGACTTGCCCACATGGGCAAGCTCAACTGAAGGCATTATGTCATGTTTCTAGCAGAATGGAGACCACGTACTCCTAGCTGCTGGCAGCACTAAACAGCAAAACAAGATGTTTATCAGAGTGTGCTCAGCTGTTTCCCACTGTTGAAAACAAGTCTCTTGTCAGGTATATGGCTCCAGATGGCTGTAAAGATGATAGCCACTTTCAGCTAAGAGTCGGCTCCCAACAGTAATCCAAGGTAAGAATTTCAGGATGATCACCTGCTAATTATTAGCTTGTCACATTATTGCTCCTGACACACGTGCACACACACACACACACACACACACATACACACACACACACACATAATTCTGCTTTCCATGTGATGTGTGTTTTGCGTTTAATATACTGTTTTTTTATCCATGTTTGTGTGTTTGTGTGTGTGTGTGTGTACATGTTGACATAATATTCCTTCCTTTAACAATCGACACCATAGTTTTGAGACATGTTCATTTTCTCACTGGGTATGATCTTACCAGTTAGCAAGACTGGTTGGCCAGTGAACTGCAGTCATCCTATTCCCAGTGATCACGTTGCCTCCAAATCCAAGAGGTGGGATTACTCATTGGATAACATACCTAATTCTTTTTCTAGCCATGAAGATCAAAGCTTAGAGAATGGATCCCAATCAAAGGTTATGTATGGCAAGAACTAAAAACATACAAGTATCTCCACAGCCCTATTACACATACATTTTAAAATGCAGCATATGCCCAGACATGAACAAAGTGCAGAGCATCAAATAGGGAAGAAATTATTCTGTTTCGGGAACAGTATCAGATTCAGAAGCAAAGACTCTAAAGAATGTAGAAATCTAGATTAAGGGAGGAGACTCAGTTAGGTTCCCTGAGTAAAGCACTGTGTGGGAATCAATTAACAGGCAGCAGGGAAATCAGGCAGAATCACTGACACAATAATCCATATGGGTCCATTCTCAGCATCATTCTCACACAAAACATGCACATCATACATCAAATCTACCACATCTGTGGTTCAGGTGATAAAGTATGTGTGTGTGTGTGTGTGTGTGTGTGTGTGTGTGTGTGTCTATGGCATTGAGCCATAGGGTCAATGAGACATGCTGGTATCCTGTGAGGTCTGGAAATATTGTGAAAATACGGATGGGTTTTCATTTGAGTCCCTCAGTCTTGTCTGTAACACATTAACAGAAAATACATTATTATGTGGCTAGAGGGAAAGTAGTATTGAGTAGGTAATGATAAAAATACAAGAGCCAGTAGGAAGGGGTTCCTGATACCCAAATATTGAACACCTGAACACAGAACTTGTCCTAGTTCCTTTTCTACTAATAAAATCAACACAAAAACTAAACACAACTTGAAAAGAATGGATTTTATTTTTAAGGATATAATTCACCAGGAAGGAAAATCAGTACACAACCTTAAGACAGAAAACTAAAGGTGGGAACAAAATGTGAAATTTCCAAATAATCAATATGAATATTATGTTAAAATAAAGAGTAAGCAAATTAACACTGCTTAATGGCTTGCACTCCTTGGTTATTCAGCTTGTCATGGAAATTCCCTACAGTTTTCCCTTTTGCAGTCTCCTATTCTATTAAAGTTTTTTTGTTCAAAACACTAAGTTAGAATATTTAAATGGTCCTATAATCTAATAGTGTAATATAAGAACAAAACTAGAGTTGATATTTCTCGAGATTAACCAGTGAAGCACTGTGTAGGTGAGGACAAGAAAAGGAGTTTTTGATAATGAATTTTTTATCTCTTTGCTGCAGTTTTTGCAAACATTTCCTACTGTTTACTTTACTTAACTGAGCTTTGAGATTAATTGAAACTCATCTTCCCTTTAAATGATTTTTTAAACATATGTCCCAATTTAATGAGGACACAGTTTATCTTTCTCCGGGTCTAACTCATATAATTCTGCTCTCGCATATTAAAGAACATAATATGCTATTATTAAATGTGGCCAAAGCCAAACAATTTTATTGAAATAATGTAAATATTGCTAATCTGGTGCTAACTGCCAGGTAGTCAAAGGAAGAGTTCTTCTGAAAACACAGGTATACTAAAAAAGATTCAAATTTTAAATGTTTCAAAATTTCATTCCTCATTTTGATTAAGGGCAAATTTTACTTGAATCAACACTATTCCACTATTATAGGTAAGGCATTGTTTCTCAAAGACCATCAGTCTTAATTTTCTCTTTTTAAACAACAAGTCATTTCCCATCACGGTCTGAGATGTGGGTTCACAGAAAACACGGGGAAATCAAAAACACAGAACTGGGGACATGGGTCCTCATTAGTGGACTTTTTTCTGCACTCCAATTCTCTAGTTAATCTCATTAATTTTGGGCCTTTGTATGTGGGAAAGAATAGGTTCATTAATGCCGGGCCCCTTTTTCTTTTCTCCACAAATTAAAAATTAAATTAAAAATTCTAGTTTTCTATAACCATGGCGTAAAGTCATTTACAAAAAAAAAAAAAAAGTTAAAAAAAGGAGAGAAAGGGGATCTTTGTTCCTGTAAAGGGACTATGATTCTCCAATATTTAAAAAATAGTTTGGGACAATGAAAACCTTTACACTACAAGACCATGGAGGCCAAGTATCTAAGTTCTTAGGTAGACAAGAAAGTGCTTTTTAATTTAAAATCAAATCTGATAATTTCCATACCTGATTCACTACCCTGTTTGTCCTCAATGATGGATTCTCTGTGGAGGCCTATACTCGCAAACCCCTTATAAGGACCCCTCAGTAGATTTTTGCTTTTAAAGCCATCAAATAGCAAAGTCCTTCTCTTATGTTTTCAGTCTGGCCCTTGTCCAGAGAAATAGTGTAAATATACTAATATAATTTTAATATATTTTTAAAACAAGGGAAAAAAATTTGGGAAAGTGCTTGAGGTTATTAGTCAATTTTACAAGCTAGAGTCATCAAGGAGGATGCCTCTAAGACCAGGCTGTAGAAATGCCAGTAAGGAACACTTTCAAAATTTGGGTGGTTGAAAGGGGAGGTCTTAATCATTTTGTGTGAAGTAACTCCTTTTGCTTGATTGTCCAAAAAAATTTCAATACAAAAGAAGATGAACAACAATGCATTGAAATGCTTTCCTTTTTCCCCATGTGCTTAACAGGTTTCCAACAAAAACCCATGTGCAAATTAGATCTGGAATTAAAATGAAGATTAAATGTTTGTCATCAATACTTCAGAAAATGCAAGTAAAAGTATATCTACAACACTTAAAATAAAAAAAGAACCCGGGCGTTGGGGGCGCACCCCCTTAATCCCAGCATTTTGGGAGGCAGAGGCAGGAGGTTTCTGGGGTTCGAGGCCAAAAAAAAAAAAAACGGGAAATCCAAAAACGGATGTGCTTTTCCTTTTTTGGTTTTGTAGCCCTTTGACAACAAAAATAGCCATAAAAGGGTGGATATAAAATAATTTTCACTTAATTTTATATATATATGTATATAAAATTAAATATATATATATATAATTTTATATATAATGTATATAAAATTATATATATATATATAATAAATAATATATATATATATATATATATAAAATAATATAAATATATATAAAATCTTGATGAGTTTCCAAGTGAGTAAATAACCCATTAAACCAAATACACGGGTCAGATAATAAAACATTCATGCTTCCCAAAGCCAGTGTCAACACTCAACCTTTCTGTTCTTTAAAGCTGTTTAGGGCATGGGGTTCTGACAATGCCCATTGTCTTCTGAATGGGGTTCACCCATTGCTCATGGGATCCTGACTGTTTCACTTGGGAAACCGGGGTTGACTCAGAAATTTTCTGATGGAGGCAGACTCTCCAGGTCTCTCTGTTTCCACATCCCATGGGTGTGTTTTCCTCCGGGTTCTCTCTTTTAGCCTGTCTGTTTCTTCAAGGTGGGGAATCTCGTTTACACAGGACATTTTATGTCCTACTGATTTAAAACCACACATACTTTTGTCTTTAATTAAATTTTAAGTTTCCACAGATAAAGAAAGGAAAAATTATAATACCTGGTCTAATCTCTATCTACCATGGACCATCCAAAGTTCTCACAGGCTTTTTGGAGGATTAGGGAACACCTTTACAATTATTCAGTTCCTCTAAAACAATAGGGAATCCCCAAATCCTTATCTATTGACTGTCTAATAATTGTTTTCTCTCCTTTTTGCTAGTATTTTCATCAGGATTACCCCAACCAAACCAATCACAACTATCAGGGCTTTCTTGTTCCAACAATGAAATAGACTAATATAACATTTTTTAACATATTTAACTGCCAGAGAATCTCCCCTTAATATAATCCAAAGCATCAACTGCCATGCCCTCAGTTATTCATGTGATCTTCCCCAGCCCTCATTGTAATCAATCTCTATTGTTATGCTTTCTGTATGGCAGGGATTTTTCAGTTACCCTATCTGGACAAAAAAACCAAAAAAGTGACTTTGAACATCATCCTCTTCTCTGTCCCCTTGGGAATTTTCCAATTCACAGTCCATCAAGATAATATAAAACACAACACAAATTTTTTTCCCAAACATATCTATTTAAACATGCTAGCTCCTGACAGATAAGTACCCACCTACCCACAGGGGGCTAGGACCCTTTCACGTAGTGACCTCACAAATCCTTTTTGTTCCTTGACAACACCACCTAACCCTAAAAAAACCCAGGGACCCACTGGTACTCTGTGCCTCGTCTACACTCTCTCTCTCTCTTCTGCTCTCTCTCTCTCTCTTTTCCTCTCTTTCACCAAGTATGGGGCTGATGCCATGCATGTTATGTTAAATAGTACACTACAGGGGCAACAGAAAAAACAAGTGGGGTTAAGACCTCAGCAGAATATTTAAAAGTTGTTAGTTACCACCATTTATAAACACATTGCGGGGTCCCTGTAAGTTTCTCACTTCTTATAGCCAGTTACCTGATATACCCCTTTGAGGAAAAAATCATACGCAGCACTCTACTGAAGTTGTTATACACTGTAGGTTATCTCGGGGTAAAATTTTTGGGGGGGGCCCGCTATGTCTATAATCATGTTACCACACACAATAATACTTTATTCTTTCTTTTTACCCTTTCTCTACTTTCTTGTCTCCCAGTGAAAGGGCCCTTTTCAGAACATCCAAGTGCACGTCGTCACACATTGCAAGGCTTAGGTACAGCCCATGTATGCTCTTCAATTGTAGTTTTCTCTAGTAGCTTGAACATCCGGAGAAAAGTTGACACAAGCTTTTATGGTTATTTTTATTTTGTTTTGATTGTTTGTTTTTGAGTCCAGGTCCCTATGGGTCCATTTAACCCTTCCCCAACTCTTTTCTAAGTCCACTGAACTCCGTGAAATTCTTGACAGTCTAAAATGTCTCTTTTGTCAGCTGCACTGTGGAGCGTTTTTAGGAGAGAAAAACGGGCGCATCTACAAGCAAACAGTTTCAGCATTAGTGTCGAGATTGTACTTGCCTTTTTGAATCAGTACATTAAAACCATTTTACCAGTTGGGCCATTCCCTCATTTTCTTCTCCATTTTGCCCCTGAATTCTAGCTGCATCTGAATATCACCTCAGGATCATTACCCACATAATTTTTTAAAGGAAATCCATAAGATCCACATGTTATTCAAATCTGTGTTCTGTATGCATTCATTTGTGTGTTTCTTTAAAACATTTTTCTCTATCCACAGATGGTGTTTTGTGTATTTTTTTTTGGGTTTTTGTTTTGTGTACACATAAGATGACTTTTCCTTTAAATTTCGCCATATACTTTAAAACCTGTTCTCTTACTGAGCTTTAACAAAATCATTGGTTAAATTTTGTGGGTCAGTAAACCCCCCAGTGATCATTTTTTCCAAAGTGATCATGCAAACCACATTCCCAGGGATGGGATTCTATTGAGATTTTTTTTTTTCTGTCCATGGGGCCCAAGCTCAAAATTTTTGATCCCCCTCAAAATTATCTGCATAGCAAGAATTTAACCAACAGCATTCCCCTCCCCGTCATATTATAGAAAAATTTTTTTAAAGTAAATTGTACCCAGAAATTAAAAAAATACAGATCATCACACACGGTAAATCAATCACTTTGGAGAGTACAAATCAGAAGTAAAAAATCCTGAAACAGGAACCCCGGACTCAGGGAAGAATCCAGTTAGGTCCCTGGTAAGCACTGTTTTGGGAAAAGCATATAGACAGCCAAAAAAATCAGGCGGGTCGTGACCCAATATACACATAAACCTTTTTCATGGGGCCCAACCTTCTCACACAATACATACCCTCACACATAAAAACCCAGCACTCCCCAAAATGGAGTCACGACACAGGTCACCCGGCTTCTGTGATTTCCCAAAAATAATTTTACGATAGGGAGGTAAATATGATAAAAAAGGACTGAACCCTGAATCTGTAAGCAGCCACTTTTAAAGTTGTACTTAAAAGAATTCCTTGGAATAGTGTCAGTAGCACAGCAGGAAACCCTAAGACAAAATCCATGGGAAGACACCCCTTCTCTGATGAGAATGGAAGGAGGTGACTGGAAGGTTCATATAAAGGTGGGACTGAAGGGAGGAATCAGACAGCTGTCATCTAGATTAAAGTAAAATCAATCAATCAAATAATAATTAATTAAAACATAAAAAATACTACCAATTAACATATCCCACCAAATGAGTATGTACATGAACACTAGATAATATTTAATGACTAAACAATCACTTAAGAATAAATATCTACATCTCAAAACAAAAGATGATTTTAAGTTGTATGTAGCTTCACCATGAACTCCTTCTTTATAAAAAGAGAAGCCTCCTGGTTACTTCCTTCTACAGATTTTCTTGAGAAAGGAAAATTCAAGTAGCATAAGATTACAACACACTACACAATCTCTACATAACCCGAGATAAAACTACCTGAGTAAGGGGTCTCATATCACATCCGCCAATACCTTGTGAGGAGTGAAAAAAAGTGTCTTTCATGTCTTATATCTGCTATGAGAACTGCCTTCTGCCCATGTCTATCTCCAGGGAATGCTATAGGAGGTAGACATGTAAATAAAGGCTTCTCTCTGTCCATTAAAACCATCCCTGCCCTGAACCTGCATCTCTGACTGAGGAGCCCAGCCCTGGATTCCCAATTCTTCCCATTCAGTGATCAGCGCTAAATACAGACCACTCACTACGAACTTTAGACTCAGTTGATTTTATTTGTTCTTGTTTTAAAAGTAATTTATAGAGATGAGAGTCTGTCGGTTCTGTGCACATGAGAGGTACAAAAAAGTTTTATTAGGTTGGGTTTGGTTTGGTACTAACAGTTTAATGACCAGCATTTTCTGGTTGCAAGTGTCCAATGTTGGTGGAGTCTGGGGGAGACTTACTGCAGCCTGGAAGGTCCCTGAAACTCTTGGTGCAGCCTCTGGATTCACTTTCAGTGACTACTGGATGGCCTGGGTCTGACAGACTCCAAAGAAGGATTGAACTGGGTCATAATCCATTAATTGGGATAGTAGTCGCACCTACTTTCCAGACATAGTGAAGGGTTGATTCATCACCTTCAGTGACAGGGCCCAAAAAAACACCCTGTACCGGAAAATGTGTAGTCTGAAGTCGGAGGACATGGCCATAGTTTACTGTGCGAGAGAACAGTGAGTGAATGTTGCTGTGAGCTCAAACACAAATTTTCAACTAGCAGGGGGTGTGAAGAGAACACAGAATTTCTAAGGTGAATTATAGCCTGTTTTGAAAGATTTGGCTGCTGTGTTTCCTAGAAAGAAGCCCAAGGTCCCATGCCTGGGAGCTGAGAATTGTAGCTGGCATCATGGAAATGTGACCAGCTTCCCTTTCAAAGAATGACCCTTTCAAGCCTTTTCACCTCACAGCCTTTTTGGGTACTACGCTGGCATCACCCATATAAACCGGGGAAGATGATAGGCCAGAAATCTACTGTGAACAGGAAAAAAATCGGGGAGGCTATGACCATTGTGGAAACCCCATCTATGGTGGTTTTGGGCATTGCGGGACTTGTAGAAACCCCACAAGGTTTCCGGACCTTCAAGACTGTGTTTGCTGGGGCGTCTCTGTGAGGCATGTAAAAGGCAATTCTATAAGAACAGACACAAATGTAAGAAAAAGACTTTTTACCAAGTACTGTAAGAAATGGCAGGATGACACTGGCAAAAAACAGCTGAAGAAGAACTCCAACAGCATGAAGAAGTACTGCAAGGTCATCCTCATAATTACCCACACTCAGATGCTTCTGCATCCTATGTGCCAGTAGAAAGGCACACTTGATGGAGATGCAGGTGAATGGGGCACTGTGGCTGAGAAGCTAGACTGGGCCCGAGAGAGGCGGAGCAGCAGTGTCTGTAGTGTTTGGCAGGATGAGATAATTGACATCACCAGCATAACAAAAGGAAAAGGGTACAAAGGGTAACCATCTTTGGCATACAAAGAAACTGCCCTGAAAAACCCATCGAGTTCTGCACAAAGTTGCCTGTATTGGAGCCCGGCACCATGCATGCACATGGAGCCTTCTCTATGGCTCGAGATGGGCAGAAAGACTACCATCACAGAACAGAGATTAACAAGAAGATTTACAAGATTGGTCAAGGCACCCTCATCAAGTTGGTAAACTGATCAAGAACAATGCATCTACTGACTATGACCTGTCTGACAAGAGCATCAACCCACTGGTGACTTGTTCCTTATGTGACCAATGACTTCATCAGGGTCAAAAGCTATGTGGGTGTCAGGAACCAAGAAGAGAGTGCTTACTCTTACTTAAGTCCTTGCTGGTCCAGAGCAATCATCAGCTCTGGAGAAGATTGACTTGAAGTTCTTTAACACCACCTCCAAGTTTGGCCATAGTTATCCAGATCATGGAAGAGAAGGAGGCATTCATGGACCATTCAAGAAAGAACGCATTGCCAAGGAGGAAGGTGCTTGATCCCAAAATTTATTCAGTTAAAAAAAAAAGAAAAGAAAAACTTGGAGGATTGTGTTTGGGATTTTGATGCGGGATTGTGTTGAATCTGTAGATTGATTTTTAGGAGATGGTCATTGTTTATTATGTTAATTCTGCAAATCCGAAAGCATGGGAATCTCTCCATTTTTTTGAGATCTTAGAGATCTTTGATTTCTTTCTTGAGAGACTTGAAGTTACTGTCATACAGATCTTTCACATGTTTTGGTTAGTGTTACCCCAAGATATTTTATATTATTTCTGACTACTTTGAAGGTGTTATTTCCCTATTTCTTTCTCACCATTTTATCATTTGAATAAATGAAGGCTATTGATTTATTTGAGATAATTTTATATTCAGCCATTTGCTGAAGTTGTTATCAGCTGTAGAAGTTCTCTCTTAGAATCTTTTG